>JAHRHZ010000024.1:7591112-7606013 GCA_024137785.1 Ginglymostoma cirratum
TGTTTTCTCCTCCACAGATGCTGCCAGACCTGCTGAGCTTTTCCAGCAACTTTGTTTTTGTTCCTGATTTACAGCATCCGCAATTCTTTTGGTTTTCCTCAGTTCTGAGGAAGAGTCACTAGACCCAAAATATTAACTCTGTTTTCTCCTCCACAGATGCTGCCAGACCTGCTGAGCTTTTCCAGCAACTTTGTTTTTGTTCCTGACTTACAGCATCTGCAGTTCTTTTGGTTTTTAAATTTGAGGAGGAGAAAGAATGTAGTGGATGCGAGGGCACTGAATAATCTTAAGGAGGAGACAGACAGATTTTCAGTTAGTAATGGGTTGAAAGGTTAGGGACAGTGTGCAGAAAAGTGGAGTTGAGGCTAAGATGAGATCAGCCATGACTGTATTAATCTGAGGAGTAGACTCAAGGGGCTGGACTGTCTTCTCCTGCTCTGAGTTCTTATGTTTTTATTCGGTCCTTAAATTTGCCCCACCATAAAACTGCAGCTGGTTTAATTGCAACTTTAATTGTTCTTTTACATGCAGCTCCCGAGTCCTTTTCTTCCTGAATTATAATGAACTGAAAGCATTGAAAATAAAACCTACACCACAAAAATTACAAACTGCTCGTTAAATAATTAAAGTTGAACTAAATTACTAATTGTCCATCTCAGTTTACAAGCATAGAAATAAGACATCTGTACAAAAATTGGCAGTGAGTACAAAAGGGTCAGGTACATGAAGTTAATTAGCTTTTACAATTCAGAAGTAGTGGCACATCATTATCACGTACAGCCTTGTGTGGACCATTGAAACTATGTCTCACTCAAACCGCTATATTAACCTCTTCAGATAATTTTAATGAAACTTATATCACAGAATGATGTCATGAGTCCATTGTGACTATGCTGGCTGGCTCTTTGAAGAAATTGTCTCATTAATTCAAAAGTCTTGTTCTTTCTCTGTCGTCCTGCAGTTATTTTCCTTTTTAAGTATGTATTCAATTCTATTTTGAAAGTTACAATTGAATTTGTCCCTGTGATTGTTTCAGGCAGTATGTTTCAGCTGTTAATTCTTTGCATTCTAAAAAAGACATCACCTCCTTAACTTCTCCCTGGTACTTTTGCTAATCATCTCAAACCAGTATCCTGTGATTTTTAGATAGTAAGAACTGCTGATGCTGGAGTCTGAAATAACACAGTGTGGAGCTGGAGGAACACAGCAGGCCAGGTAGCATCAGAGGAGCAGGAAAGCTGACGTTTCGGGTCGGGACGCTTCTTCAGAAACCTTCCGAAGAAGGGTCCCGATCTGAAACGTAAGCTTTCCTGCTCCCCTGCTGCTGCCTGGCCTGCTGCGTTCCTCCAGCTCCACAATGTGTTATCCTGTGATTTTTACACTTCTGCCAATGGAAACAAAAACCATAATAAGAAATTGAGAGCTTAGGTGAATTAAAATTTAAAGTCACTTGACCTCGTGATAGTCATATTTCAAAATATGTGACTACATTCACTATACTAAAACAATATCTGACAGTTAGTAAGATCTGATATTGTTGTATTTAAGAGATTATAGAAAGCTAAACTGCCACTATATTTCAAAACAGATCAAAGAGCATAATTTTAATGTGGGAGCTGTTTAGATTTGTCTGATTTTTCTGAATATTTTAGACAATATTTTTCTTTACAGCAGCTATTTAAAAGTCTTCCAGCCTCTCGAGAAACTCCACAAATTTATTTCAACTGAGGCAGAAGGATTGAGCTGACAACATAAAATGGAGCTGTAAAAGTAAATTTATGTTACTTTGTTAATGTGTTTCAGTTACAACTTTTTTTGCATTGATTAAGAAGTAATCGTCTTCACTGGCATCTTGATGCTGAGAAAATATGAGAGATCACAGTCAAGGGCGAGTGAATATGAAAAGAATTACTCATAATCAAAGCTGTCTATTTAAATTCCATTTTAAATTAATCTCCGTAGTTGAAAATGCAAAGGTTGAAAGACTGCAAAAGCAATTAGCAGTGAGTCTGTACAGAGGTTAGCTACAGCATTCCTTCAGATCATTTGACATATGTTTATATTCATTTATATTCAGTTCTCTTATTACACGTTGTGAACACAAACAGCGATGCGTTCTTTGGAGTCATAACATTGAACAGGCCCGAAAACATCTTGATATGGACAAGCATCAAAAGAGGATCCTTTCTTCCTTTAATATCCAGAAGTGCTCTTAAACACAACTGAATGTTGTTTGTTCCCCATCACCAAATCACCCATGGTATACCATGGGGAGGTGATGGCCTGGTGTTATCATTGGACTATTAATCGAGAGATCCACATTTGTTCTGTGGACCCGGGTTTGAACCCTGCCACGGACGCATGGTGGAATTTGAATTCA
Organism: Ginglymostoma cirratum; assembly: GCA_024137785.1. Lineage (NCBI taxonomy): Eukaryota > Metazoa > Chordata > Chondrichthyes > Orectolobiformes > Ginglymostomatidae > Ginglymostoma > Ginglymostoma cirratum. The sequence goes on from JAHRHZ010000024.1 coordinate 7,593,493, forward strand.
ATGTTTCAAGAAAAACACTAATTAAGAGACCAGTGATGATCATGAATCCATTGTCCATATTTGGAAAAACCTATCTGGTTCACTAATGTCATTTAAGGAAGGAATTTGCCATCATTACCTGGCCTGGCCTACATGTGACTCCAGGCCCATGGCAATGTGGTTGATTCTTAACTGCCCTCTGGGCAATTAGGGATGTGCAATAAATGCTAGTCTAGCTAGTAACACCCTCATCTCATGAATGAAGAAAAAAATACCAAAAGTGGATAAGGACATTGGAACATTGGCAAGAGGAGTAAATCATTACTCCCCTTGTGAGATCCTTCAATGTAATTAAATTCATTAGTCACTCATGCAGTGCAGGTTAAAAATATTGGTTATTGCAGAATTCTGGATATGAACCACACGTCAACTGTGTCATTGGCCACAAGCAATCTTGAGCACTTCACTGAACATTACAAACTGTAATAGCTGTGAAGCAGTTGTAATACCAAGGGAGCTGTCAATTTTCACCTAACTTCCATGGCTCACAATCTCATTCCAAAGTCTTATAACCTGAACCAGGTCCATGAGTTGCTCACTTCACTTTGGAATTTAAAATGTGCGTAGCACTATCTTCTATGCAATGCAATATTTCTTGGGCCTGGGGCTAGTGTGGTGGAGGTTCTCATTCTTCCTACCATCCATACAATCTCCCACTGGATGCATGCCAATTGCTTGGGCAGCATACGTCTGAGTCAGGACTATGAAGTTAAAGATCCATGAATAGGCATCCCTTTGCCTGATTTGTGGGAATGCTCCATGTCCCAGTGTCTGGGGAAAGATCCATAGAATCCCTACAGTGTGGAAACAGGCCCTTCAGCACAGTGGCTCAGTGGTTAGCACTGCTGCCTCACAGCACCAGGGACCCATGTTTGATTCCACCCTCAGGCAACTGTCTGTGTGGAGTTTGCACATTCTTCCCGTGTCCGTGTGGGTTTCCTCCAGGTGCTCTGGTTTCCTCCCACAGTCCAAAGATGTGCACGCTAGGTGGATTGGCCATGCTAAATTGCCTGTAGTGTTCAGGGATGCGTAAATTAGGCGGGTTATAGTGGGATGCTCTGAGGGTCAGTGTGGACTTGTTGGGCTGAAGGGCCTGTTTCCACACAGTGAGCGTTCTATGATAAAGGCCACACTGACACTCACAGCATTCCATCCAGATCTTTCCTCTTATAACCCACACATCCCTGAACACTATGGGCAATTTCAACATGGCCAACCCACCTAGCCTGCACATCTTTGGACTATGGGAGGAAACCCATGCAGACACAGGGAGAATGTGCAAACTCCACACAGACAGTCGCCTGAGGATGGAATCAAACCTGGGTCCCTGTTGCTGTGAGGCAGCAGTGCTAACCACGGAGCCACCATGCCATCTCATCAACTGCTATTTGCATGTGCTGTAATTCCTAAATGATCACTTTACTGAGGAGCTGCTTTGCTTCTGATACTGCCACCTGAGCCAACTAAGGCCATAAGATGTCTTCTAAACATAGTGTTCCCATGCTTGTCAGGCCTGGGCAGCTTGATACAGACTGAGAGCGCAGCATAATCCTTGGATAAAAACCAAAAGAACTGCAGATGCTGTAAATCAGGAACAAAAAGAGGAGTTGCTGGAAAAGCTCAGCCGGTCTGGCAGCATTTGTGAAGGAGAAAACAGAGTTAACGTTTCGGGTCTGTTGACCTTTCCTCAGAACTGATGGTGACTGGGAAAACGTCAGTTTATATGCAGAACATAGGGAGGTGGGTGGGGTAGGGTGTAATCCTTGGATACTTTGCTTCAGTTAACTCGAAGGTACAATGAGAATATGTGATTAATGACAAGGACTTATAAGAACTGCAGCCACTGCGCTGTGTAGGAAAAGAGGACATTCACCACCATCACCATCCTACCATCCTATCAGTTGCAGCAAGCCAGGGAATACTTGTTTGGAAACTGTTTTCAGTGTAACTGAGTTGTGACAATTCATCTTTCACTGACTGTAAAGGCTTCGATGCTACATCAGCCAGCATCCCAGGATTTATCCTGACTACAAATGCAGCTCACTAGTTCTCTCTTTCCTTTACCGGTAGTTGAAGAAGACTTAAGGCACTGGTTATTTTTTGGCCGAGTCCAAATTGCATCAGGTTTTCCCATGAGGCCTTGTGAGTTCTCTCGACATATCTTACAAAACTCATTGCTTTCATTATCTACCACGCCCAACTGCATTCCTCAGGCCTGATTCCCGCTCTATCTTAGCACATGCCTCTTCCAGAACAACTCACTGCCCTGTAGATATTCACGCTGTCACTGGCATCCATTGTGCCTGCTCCATTCTTTCATCCCCGTTGGACACCAAGACAAACCCCATCAATCTAGAGGTGCCTTGCATGATTGGCCTGGTCGAGGCTGACAGGGGAAATTGATGATAAACAAGGTGTGGAGCTGGATGAACACAGCAGGCCAAGCAGCATCATAGGAGCAGGAAAGCTTGACGTTTCGGGCCTAGACCCATCATCAGAAATGGGGGAGGGGAAGAGGGTTCTGAAATAAATAGGGAGAGAGGGGGAGGTAGATAGAAGATGAATAGAGGAGAGGATAGGTGGAGAGGAGGCAGTCAAGTCGAAGAGGCGGGGATGGAGCCAGTAAAGGTGAGTGTAGGTGGGGGGGTAGGGAGGAGATAGGTCAGTCCAGGGACGACGGACAGGTCCGGGGGCGGGATGAGGTTAGTAGATAGGAGATGGGGATGGGGCTTGAGGTGGGAGGAGGGGATAGGTGAGAGGAAGGACAGGTTAGGGAGGCGGAGATGAGCTGGGCTGGTTTTGGGATGTGGTTGAGGGGGGGTAAGATTTTGAAGCTTGTGAAATCCACTTTGGTACCATTGGGCTTCAGGGTTCCCAGGCTGAATATGATTTGCTGTTCCTGCAGCCTTCGGGTGGCATCACTGTGGCCTTGCAGGAGGCCCAGGATGGACATGTCGTCTGAGGAATGGGAGGGGGAGTTGAAATGGTTCGCGACTGGGAGATGCAGTTGTTTGTTGCGAACTGAGCGCAGGTGTTCTGCAAAGTGGTCCCCAAGCTTCTGCTTGGTTTCCCCGATGTAGAGGAAGCCACAACTGGTACAGTGGATGCAATATACCACATTGGCAGATGTGCAGGTGAACATCTGCCTGATGTGGAAAGTCTTCTTGGGGCCTGGGATTGGGGTGAGGGAGGAGTTGTGGGGGCAGGTGTAGCACTTCCTGCGGTTGCAGAGAAAAGTGCTGGGTGTGGTGGGGTTGGAGGGGAGTGTGGAGCGGACAAGGGAGTCGCGGAGGGAGTGGTCCCTCTGGAAAGCAGATAAGGGTGGGGAGGGAAAAATGTCTTTGGTGGTGGGGTCGGATTGCAGATGGCGGAAGTGTCAGAGGATGATGCGTTGGATCCGGAGGTTGGTGGGGTGGTACGTGAGGACGAGGGGGATTCTTTTTTGGTTATTATTGCGGGGACGGGGCGTGAGGGATGAGTTGCGGGAAATGCGGGAGACACGGTCGAGGGCGTTCTCGACCACTGTCGGGGGGAAGTTGCGGTCCTTGAAGAATGAGGACATTTGAGATGTGCGGGAGTGGAACGTCTGCTTTGAGGCAAGGACTTGGAGATCCTGCTGGACAGACAGATGGCACTTCCTCTCCCCCCAGGATTAGCAGTTGAGGTCATGGCACCAGACCATGCCAGCCTGGTCTGAGGTTCACATCCAGCTTGAAGCAGTTTTAGCCATGTGCAGGGATGCCCAGAAATGTAGGATAAATGTCAAATGCCTTCTCTACTTTCCGGCATAAGTGCTCCCTTCTTCATTTTGATATTTCACTCTCACTCTAACTGTGCTACTGTGCTCACTTCCCTCCAAGGCTCATGCTCTATCACTCTCATTATTACCTGAAACATTTTCCCTCAATCACTGTGACCCTCCCACAACCCCTGGCACCACTAACCCTACATGCCCTCTGAGCTGCCTACACACTCATTCAGGTCACCTCCCTACCTGCACCAACTGCAACAGCTGTGCCATTGACTTTCATCTCCCTCGATACTTGCATTTCTCTCATTCCAGGAGGAAAACAGTCCATCACAGGGCAGAAAGACTCAAGGTGGCTGGTGAGTTGCACAACGTTCAACTCTTCAGCCCTTTATTTGGAGAGCATCCCGACTCTGATTGCCCTGAGCAGCTGATTGACTGTGTCCAAGCCTTTGGACTGGTATTGAAGGCTGCCCTTGACTTACTGTGCTGGCATCCCCTGAGTGAAAGCTTGACTGGGCTGAGGTCTGCTGACAAACAAGGTAAGCTTCATTCCTTTGTGTCTGCTCTAAGTGGCAAGGCAATGTAACATAAAACAGAAACATAAAGTGCTGGAAAAACTCAGCAGGTCTGACAACATCTGTGGAGAGAAAGTTAACCTTTCGGGTCTAGTGACCCTTCTCCAGGACTGTCCTCTCTCTCTCCACAGATGCTGCCAGACCTGCTGAGCTTTTCCAGCAATTTCTGCTTTTGTTTCCGATTTTCAGGGTTCTTTTGGGGTTTTTATTGTAAGGTGTAACATAAGCCTGGTATCTGGTTGAAGGGGGCAAAGTGTAAGAAAGGTAGACATGGCAATCCATGGCAGGGACACTGTGAGTAACTGGGGAGGCTCAGAGTGAGTGAGCATGATCACAGTGTGCAAAGATCCTAGAGATGGAGCCTGGTCCGACCCATGAGCTGGGTGTGTGTCTGCCTCCACTAAGTCTTTGCAGCAGCATTGCAATGAAAGTTGCCAACATGAAAGTCTGTGTGGGTACTTAGCAACTCCAGATGCTGCTTGCTTCTCTGGACCTCTATCTTGGAAAACATGGCATGGGGTCAAATATCAGTCACGGGATCACGCATCATAGCTCTTTCCACACTATCATGTGTGCCCCTAGGCTGAGGGAAAGGGAAGCATTTAGTAAGATGAAAGTACATGGCACAGCTGTCAGTGTTTGTACAGGTGGGAGAAAGTTGGTGAGATGCCCTGAGTGAGTGAATAGGAGGTGCCGAGGCCATGCAATGGTTGGCATTGAGTGGGAAAGTTGTGACATGCAATAGTGAAAGTGACAGAGCGTGAGCATTGGTGAGGGAGGGATGCTGTGGAAAGATGTGAGGTCGCTGAGAGCATGTGGTAAAATTTATCCTGGAAGAGAAGGTCATTGACCATATTCAGACAATGCTAAACGTTTGTCCAAATGGCTGGGACCACACTGACCTGGGTGCCAACCTCAGACCAGGCTGGCAATATCTGGTATCATGCCCTCCACTGCCGGTGTTGGGGCACATGGACATCTCCAATCTGAACCATCCTTTCTACCACAACCTCCAGGACTTTCTCTTGCCAGTAAATCCTTACAATTGTAGTGGAATCTAGCCCCTCCAGGAAGCAGACATGGTTCATGGCCTTTCAGGAAATATGAACTACTAGTGAACTCCAGACCCAGGTAAAAATAATATAAAACAGTCAGCTGCTCCTGCAATTCTCCCATTGATAGACTTTATAATACACGGAAAGTGTTCTTTCAGTTACAATCATTAGATGTAATATTTTAAGTTAAATGTAATTTTACTGCAGAGATTGGGATCTCTAGTGCAAAGTGATTTTACATGCCCCAAATCTTTCTTCAGCTGCTGCCAGTTACAGAGAAAATGAACACATGTTCCTGGACAGCTTTGATGAAATACTGTGTAGTGTAGTTTTTAAAAAGTAAACATATGGTTTGAATAAGCTCAGTTGTCTGTGAGCCGAAATGGTTTGTTGCCATTGTAAATGCTTGGTTGACTTTAAAAATTTTCAGAACCATTTATCTCAGTAGGAGCCAGTATAGACATTTTGATTGGCAGTTTTAAGAGGTTATTAAAGAATTGTCTGCCTTTGATGTGATTAGTTAAACCGATGTGTATTTATTTATACAACAGATGGACTACTGCAACACTTCCCCAATTTCTTCAAACACTTGATATACTTCTCCAACAGTGAAATGTTATATTTAATTATTAAAGTGGTTAGAACATAAACCTGCCTGCTCCTGTGCTCTCTAATGTTGGTCATGAGCCATGGCTGACCACAGTAGTTGTGGTTTTTCTGAAGACACTGTCAATTTATCTAAAGAGGTAGAATCCCTGCCTCAGGCAGCAAGTTGTAGATTCAAGCAATCGTTGGACTCAACATTCAATCCAGCCAGAGCTGCAATGGCATGGATTCTGCATTGTTACTGACACTATCCTTTGGATAAAATCTTAAACTGAGAGCCCATTTGCTCGCTCAGTAAAGTAACAGTTTGTATTTACGGTGCCTTTAACATAGCAAAATGACCCAAAGTACTTCAGAGGAACATTATCAAATAGAATTTGATATTCTCCATATCCAAGCATTCAGATTACATTCAGGCAGCTATTTCACCAAATTACCATTTGTATGATAAATCAAAGATACCATGAGTGCAACTGTGGTAGTCAAAAACATTTCATTCTTAAATTGGATGCATTGTCCATTAAATAACACTAGTAGGAAGTCTCCAGTGCTGGTTTATGTTCAACAAAGAATTCAGCAGATATGCATATTAGCAAGTTTATGAAACCGTAAACCATCTGGAATGTCTGATTGACGTCATGATCAGACATTGCCTCACAATGTGGCTGACACAGACACAGAACCGCCATAGTAGTGCCGTGTCCGGTATGGAGTGTTGTGTGGGAGCTGCCAGAAGTGCCCCTTGCAAGTACATTCTATTTTTCCCTTGGGAATTCCATACCACCAGCAGCACTGCACAGTCCAAAATCATGGTCATAAATATCTGAGGAAAAGCATGACCTCATAGTGTACAGTTGTTGCTCATCCTTTCTCACAGCCTTATAAAACCCTTACTATGCTCCCTAGTGAAAAGGAACCAATTTCTTTAAATTTCCTGCAGTAATCCTCTTCTCTTAATGCGATCAAAGGCTTGACTTTCATTTTCCAACCCTTCTAAATGTTGCCAGTTAGATTATTTGTTTTTTAATCCTTATGCACAGGCAGTACAACAAATTCTCTGATGTTATCCATCTCATTGAAGGGATTTAGAATCAACTATTCTACATTAGTTGTTCAGTTCTTTTCATGCATAAAATTAACGCTACATTAGGCATGACAATTGTTCTTACATAAAAGATTGTTTTCTCTTATAAAATCAAGATGTTGGAAATCTGAAGTAAAAACAAAATGCAGAAAATATTCAGCACATTAGGCAGCATCTGTGCAGAGAAAAACAGAGTTAACTTATCAGGTTTCGATGCCTTGCCATTTTCCTCACCTGAAGACTGACCCCCAGCACAATTGACAGGGACCTCCACCATGATTGATCCATTTCTCACATCTCTACTCTTACCCTTTCCCCTCCCCCAATTCTTCCAGGTTCTTCTCACTCCCAATGACTTCTGAAATGAATGGATCATTGTCCACCATGTTTACTCTCTCCTGTGTGATGTTACCATCAAACCCACCTCCCCCTACTCTTCCCCTTCAGCATCCCATGGAGACCATTCCCTCTCTGTCACTCTGGTCCACTCTTTAGCCACGACTAACTCCCTTCCCTTCCCCACAGCATCTTTCCGTCAGTATAACCCCAGTTAATGACAAGACTGAACAAGTCAGATTCCAGAATGAAATCTGCTTTGATAGCCAATAAGTTTTATTTTTGCTGCTGAGTTAACATGGTGGTCAGTCACCTAACATAATGACATGGGGTTACCAACAGGTTATTAACATAAGAGCATTAATCCATTGGTTGACAGACTGGACACAGAGAGTGTGATAAATGGGTCTTTTTCAAGGTGGCAGGCAGTGACTAGTGGTGTACTGCACCGATCAGTGTTTGGGTCCCAATCATTCATCACATATATAAATGACCGGGATGGGAAAACCAAATGGAATATTTCCACACTTGCTGATCACACAAAATTATGTGCGATTACGAGTTGTGAGGAGGGTGCAAGGAGCTTTCACAGTAATCCAGACACATGCAGGATGTAGTATGCTGTGGTTAAATGTGGTGTCATGCACTTCGGGGGCAGCACAGTGGCTCGGTGATTAGCACTGCTGCCTCACAACACCAGCGACATGGGTGGGGTGGTGGGTGAGTCTGGCTGGGATGCTCTTCTGAGGGTCGGTGTGGACTTGCCAGGCTCATTAGCCTGCCTCCACACTGTAGGGAATCTATGATGAGAAAATCAGAAAGGCACAGTATTACTTGCATGGTGATATATTTGGAAGTGTAGATGGACATTGTACACTAGTTATTGCAAGTAACCAGACAAGTGCAGCAAGTATTTAGGAAGAAAAGTTCTTGGGGTTAGGTTTAGGCTTCTATTACAAGAGGATTTGAGTCCAGAAGCAGGAATGGCTTACGGCAGTTATACAGGCCATTGGTAAGGCCACTCCTGGAATATTGTGTGCAGTTTTGTCTTCCTGATAGGCAAGCAAAGTGGCGGAGCGGGAGCGTGCTGGGACCATAACCCAGAACTCAATGGATCAAAACTATCCTTTGCTAAGGGGCGGCACAGTGGTTAGCACTGCTGCCTCACAGCACCAGGGACCTGGGTTCATTTCCACCCTCAGGCAATTGTCTGTGTGGAGTTTGCACACTCTCCCCAAGTCTGCGTGGTTTTCCTCCGGGTGCTCCAGTTTCCTCCCACTGTCCAAAAATGTGCAGGGTAGGTGGATTGCCCATAGAACCCAGGGGTGTTTACGTTAAGTGGGTTAGACAAGGGAAATTAGGGGAATGAGTCTGGGTGGGATGCTCTTCAGAGGGACAGTGTGGACTTGTTGGGCCGAATGGCCTGTTTCCACACTGTGGGGATTCTATGATGATTCTATTCTATGATGTAAAAGAAGATGGGGTTCAGAAAACATTCAACATGCTGATAATGGGAATGGCAGGATTAGAAGACATTGGTTTATTGGGCCTTGTATTCACAAGTTTAGAAGAATGAAAGGGTATCTGATTCTAAAATTCTTACAGGGCTAGACAGACTCAATTCAGGGAGGATATTTTACCTGGCCAGGGAGTCTAGAACCAGGGCTCACAGTTTCAGGATAGGGTTTAAGCAATTTATGATTGAAAGGAGGAAATATTTCTTCACGAAGAGGGAGGTGAGCCTTTGAAATTCACCACCACAGAAGTCCGTGAAGGCTGGTTTACTGACAATTCAAGAAAGAGATTGATAGATGTTCAGATTATTAAAGGTATTAAGGAACATGGAGAGAAAGCAAATAAGGCAGAATCATACTGAAAAATGGTGCAGTCTTGAAGGGCTGACTGGCCAATTCCTGCTCCCACTGTTCTATTAGACACCAGCTAAAAAAAGTTGAGCTGGGAGTTTAGAACTGGGGGATTAAGTCTCAGATTAAGGGGTCTGCCGTTTAGGACTAAGATGAGGAGAAATTTCCTTACTCAAAGGAGTTGTGGAATTTTCTACCCAGTGAATTTATGATTCTCTTTTGGTTCATTGAGGAAATGAAGGCTGGAAGTTCCTGGTCGCCTTTGGTTATTTATTCAGTGGCAACAGCAGGTTTACAACAGCATTGCTCCAGTTGTGGTGTAGTTTAAGCACTGTAATAGAGATCTGACTGGGTTCTCCAAACGAGTAAGTAAGTGAATAGTCCCAATTCTCTGTTTGTTAGTAGATTTTAGGCAGGTTCCTTTCTTTATTTGGGTATGGGCCCTTCCATTCATAATTTTCTTGTCTCTCAGATTGATGGCCATGAAAAATGTCTTCACAAGTGATTCTTCTCAGAAGCTGGTTTCTATTATGAGACCAGTTTCCCTATTGTCCACACAATTGGCCATGGCAACATGAGCACTGACACATAATTGGCCTTTAAACTTGGCCATTAACATTTCCTTTTGATGGAATGATTTTTTCTCCCCTCTCAAACATTCTGTGTAATTTCAATTTACTGCCACTAGGTCTGTCGAATCAGTGTGCGTTTACTTCTGTAGAAGTTTTGAGAGTAACGTCTGTTAAAACCATTGGAGATATTTGTTGCATTTTTAAGAGTCATCTCAACAGAATTTTCCAAAAATTCACGTAAAAGTGTTGTTTATATTTTAATGTCCTGACTGGACAAGCAGGCCAACTTCCCAACATGGGCCATTTCATGCACATTTGGCAGATTCAGAGAAAAATAAGTCACCTGACCTCCTGACTCCATGTTTCAAAGTCAATTTTTCATTCTAAATTTTAAAAAACAAACCATCCAATTTTCCATAAAACCTTGGATGTTATTGAACGAATGTAACACAATGTTCTAACCATTTACTCCATATGGCCTAGACATTAATTGTCCCTTGCTGCACTTACCTCTACCATACATGCCTCGAACAGTGTAGCCCACAGATGTTTTTAGACTGTGGGAATTTCATACACAGTTTATACACAATTATACTCCAGTTCTTTCATGATTTCTTTGTTTGGTAAAATAAAGGAAAGAAAAAGACAAATTTAGATCGCAGAAATATTTACTTTTATTTCAAATTTGAACAAGAGATGCTGAACACATCATTGTAAATATTTACAGTAATAGTCACATCAGGCAGCAGTTACTGTTTCATTATTTGAGAATCTGTTTATCTTTATTTATAAATTTCTGTGTAAGTTGAAAACAATTAAGTAAGCAATTCTCTTTTACATTTAATTTACCTGCTAACATCAAAAAAAACCAACTATAGACTGGAAAAGCAATTACAGACACAATAAGTTTCAGGCACAGGTGTCCTTTGTGATACACTGCAATTTTCTTTTTTTTTCAACACCTTCCAGCATCAGAAAGGAGCATAACTAATAATTTATAATCAAACTGCAAACCTCAAACAAAACTTATCAATCAAATTAAAATGACATTGCCAAGGGTGATGTTGCAATCAGTTCCCCTGTCTGCCATTCATGGAAGAATTCAAGAGGGTTGATGGACAATGTCTAAAAGCAACAAGTTGTCCCAAATCAACCCACAGTTTTCCTTTAATAAGGGCAAAATACTGCAGATGCTGGAAATCCGAAACAAACACAGAAAATGCTGGAGAAACTCAGCAGGTCTGGCAGCATCTGTGGAAAGGGAAACAGAGTTAATGTTTTGAACTTGTATGACTCTTATTCAGTTTGTCTCTCTGCCAGACCTGCTATATTTTTTCCAGCCCCACGCTTGTTATCTCGGATTCTCCAGCATCTGCAGTACCTTTTATCTCTGATATATTTTTCCAGTGTTGGTTTCACAACCTTCCTTCTATCAACTTATTTACATAAGTACGTGTGGGCTTTAGGCAGTAATTGTGTTGATGGTCTCATTATCTGCTTTGTTAATGCAGGTGAACAGGGAACTGATACAACGTCTCTTGCAATGCACATTGCATCAGAGACACTTGGGTAAATTTCCGCTGAAGAGATGAGCACTGAAGTGAAAGCACTGATTTTAGCCCATTTCCCTGCAGCTGGTAAGTGATCCAAACTAATGTAATGCAAAAGTCTTAATAAATTGGTTATTGCAATCAGGATACTGGTTTTATTTATGTATATATTTCTTGATCACTAGTTTGTCCTAATAACATTTTGTGATTTGGAAAGATAATTTTTCATTCTATTTGTCATGCCTCTACAATCAAGAAAAGGCTGAAGACACTCAATACTGAAGAAAGCTTGGGTCCTGACAAAATTCCAGCAATTGTATTAAAGATTTGTGCTGCAGGATTAGCTGCACCCATTACTAAGCTGTTCCACTCCAGCCAGAACACTGACATTTACTTAGTGATGTGGAAAGTTTTCTAGGATCAGTTCAATCTGGCCAATTACCATCTGATTAATCTGCTATCAATCTTCAGTAAAGTGTTGGAAGGTGACATCAACAGCACTATCAAGTGGCATTTGATCAGCAAGAAACTATTCAGTGATGCCCAGTTTGGGCTCTTCCAGGACCACTCAGTTCCTGACTTCATTACAACCTCACTTCACACATGGACAAAAAAAATTGAATTCCAGAGGTGAGGTGAGAGTGATAGTTCTTGATATCAAGGATGCACTTGACTAAGTGAGGCACCAAAGAGCCCTAGCAAAATTGGAGTCAATGGAAATCAAGGAAAACTCGCCACATATTGGTACTCAAGTCATACTGAACTCAGAGGAAATGGTTCTGGTTGTTTGAAGCCGATCATCTCAGTCAGAAGCCATCGCTGCAGGAGTTCCTCAGGGTGGCATTAGGCCTAGCCAGCTTCAGCTGCTTCCCGACTGTAAGGTCAGAAGTGGAGATGTTTGCCAATGATTATACAATGTTCAGTAGCATTTGTGACTCCTCAGACACTGAAACAGTCCGTGTCCAAATGGCAGTGATATTCGGACAATATCCAAAATTGGGCTGATAAGTGGCAATAACATTCAAACTACACAAGTGCTAGAAAATGATTCAGAGATAGTAGGAACTGCAGATGCTGGAGAATCTGAG
>JAHRHZ010000024.1:7606413-7620471 GCA_024137785.1 Ginglymostoma cirratum
CTTCAGAAAGAAGGGTCTAGGCCCGAAACGTCAGCCTTCCTGCTCCTCTGATGCTGCTTGGCCTGCTGTGTTCATCCAGCTCTACACCCTGTTACCTGCTAGGAAATGATGATTTCCAACAAAGCAGAATCTAACCATCATCCTTTTGACATTCAATGGTATTACCATTTTGTCAACATAACCAGTTTCCATGGATGCAGGATACTATAGGTGATACACATCTCACAATGATAACGCCATATCATAACGTACCTAAACTTATTAATAGGACTGGGTTCCAGTTGGATGACCTACAAGTCATTTGTGATAATCACCCCATACCTTAGAATCTGGGCCAGTTACTATGAAGCTGCCATGATGACTCTATTCTTGACAGGTCTGGGGTTCTCACTTTGTTCCAGGTGCCTTTGCAGGATGGCTGCTGGGAAACAAGGGTTACTCTCTCCAACAGTGGTTGATGACTCTGTACGCAGCCCCTTGACTAAGGTCAATGTAGATGGGGTTCAGCCAATTCTGCCACCAGTGTTATTGTAGAGCAGACTGCAGGCCTCCTCAAGAGGAGGGTTTGATGCTTAGATTGTTCTGCGCGGCCTTGCAGTACATTCCAGACAGAATGTGCCAAGTATTCCCTTCATGCTGCGCTCTGCACAATTGGAGCAGGCAAAGAGGAGAAGAGATATATACTGAAAACCTGGGAGAATGGCAGCAGTTTTCTGAAGGGGAGGAGAATGACAATGAGCAGACTGAACATTACCTTCAACATGATAGAACGATGAAGGTTCAACACATCAAATTTCAAAAGTTGACTGGGAGCAGATGTTCACACATAAAGGGACGGACATAAATGGGAAGCTTTCAAAAATGAGATAATGATATTCCAGAGACAATATCTTCCTGTTAGAGTGAAGGGCAAGGCTGGTAGTTGCAGGGAATGCTGGGTGACTAGAGAAATTGAGGTTTTGGTCAAGGAAAATAAGGAAGCATATGTCAGGTATAGACAGTAAAGATTGAGTGAACCCCTAGAAGAGTATAATGGCAGTAGGAGTACAGTTAAGAGGGAAATCAGGAGGCAAAAAGAGTACATGAGATAGCTTTGGCAAATAGGGTTAAGGAGATCCAAAGGGATTCTACAAATATATTAAGGGCAAAAGGGTAACTAGTGAAAGGATAGGGTCAGGATAGGGTCAGGAAAGGATAAGATTAAAGATCAGCAAGGCCATCTGAATGTGGAACCGTGGAAGATGGGGGAGATACTAAACGAGTATTTTGCATTAGTATTTGCTGTGGAGAAGGATATGGAAGATAGAGAATGGGAATGTTGCGAACCTGGATAGAGTACTTGTGGATTTGAAGGCAGGGTGTCTGAATTTGGTGTTTATAAAATATTGGTGTTTATAAAATGATCGGTGGGGGTGCAGGGAAGCGGTATGTGGTCCCTTTAAAAGATGATGTGCTTTTTCTAGGCTTGGAGATTAAAAAAATGTCTGTGAGCAGCTTGTGGATTTGCAGGTGCACAGAATACCTGAATTGTAACATTTGTACCAAAAGGCTGGAAGGTTAGCAGGCCAAGCCGCAGTTTTGTTTTGTTATCAAGACAACACGTTTTGATTTAACCAATTAATTTAAACCAGGGCGCTTAAATACTAAAAACCAATTAAATTCAAATCTGATGGTTTTGACAATATAGGAACCAATCCTATGGTAAGAAATCGATATCTCATCAAGGGTATAAAAGAAGAGGGTACTTGGAAAATAGGGGAGAGCCAACTGTCATCTTCCTTGAGAACAGCTCTCAGCTCTAAAAGAATGAATCACTGGCTCTCGCAGAACTCTCTAAACCTTAGAGTAAGCTCCATCTAAATTACATGTACCCACGGCACAAATAGTTAATATTTCTGACAAAAGAATTTGACCGAGAAGGCATTCTTGACTAAAGAATTCATTGGAGAAGGCACAGAACATTCTGGACGACGTAAACTGGCTGTAATTTTGAGAGATGAAGTTCTAATTTTTTTCTATTTTGGTTTATGTCAGTGGGACTTACAATTATTGGAACTGCATACCATTAGAATTTTGTTTTATTTCCTGAATAGGTAATAGTTAAAATGGGTTTGTTCGGTCTGTCAATTGTTCAGTTAATTTGTTCGCTGTTAGAGTTAGATAAATAAATTGTTACTTGGTTGATTATAAAGAGAGAGTGTCAGGGATTTATTTTTATTTAACCACACCGTTATAGCAGATTGGGGGCTCTTTTAAAAGACTATGAGGTGAGATGCTCCTCACTGGGTGTTTTGGTTTTAAGTATCAGAGGGCAGTGAATCCCTCGCGCCCGCTCCCCACCCCCCACCCTTTATAACAGACTGGAATCTCGAGTTCAGGATGTGGACGGCTCGGGTCCAGGATTTGAATGGATCTGAATGGATTTGGATGGATCTGGACAGATTTGGAAAGATTTAAGGTGCGAAAGGTTCTAGCAGATTTAAACAGACTTGGGGATAAGTGTCCTAAGTCTTTGAATAAAACTTAGAGTGGGAGTGTTTAATTCGAAACAGGTGAATTGGCCAGAGATTGTGTGGGTAATGTTAATGCAGACCAAATTGGTAGGCAGGCTTCGTGAGGTGTTTGCAGCGCTGTTAGAGGAGGTGTCAGGAGACTATGAAGTAGTAAAACAGGCTATTTTGAGTGCCTACAAACTGGTACCAGGAGCATATAGTTCAGAAATGCATGGAAGGAACCAGGTCAGATTTATCTCGAGTTTGAAAGAATTAAACAGAGCAACATTGATAAATGGATGACAGCACTAAAGATAGAAAAGACATATGAGGATCTTAGAGATGTTATTCTGCTGGAGGAGTTTAAAAACTCACTTCCAGAACTGATAAGAGCTCGTGCTGAGGAACAGAAAGTTAATACAGTGAGAAGTGCTGCAGAGATGGCAGATGAATACGCATCAGTGCATAAACCAAAATCTAACTTCCGACAGTAATTTCATTCTGCGAGGGACAGAAATTGGGAAAGAGGGAGATGCTTCGATGAGAAACAAAAAGTAGGTCACACTGGAAACACATTTGCCACATGTGAAGAAAAGAAACCCAAGAGGGTGAAAAAGTGGTGAAGTACCTGAGGTGTTTTTGTTGCAATGAGGTGGGGCACACAAGCTCACAGTGCTTGTGATTTAAGAAAGGAACTGGGAAAAAGGATGTGGTAAAAGATGCTAAACCAGTGGGATTAGTTGAGGTACTGAAGGAAGTCCCAAGAGAAGTTGAGGAGCTGCAGGAGAGGGCACAGCCTAGTCACTGGCTGGATAGTAAGATAGCGCCTGATCTTTTTAAAGACTGCACCTCTGTGGGTAAGATTTACTCAGGTAGAACAGGGGGAGTGGGTAAAGAAGTTAACATATGCTAAATTGCCTGTAGTGTTCAGGGAGGTGTAGCTTAGGTGGGTTGTTGGGGGGGGCGATGGGTCTGGGTGGCATGCTCTGAGGTTCAGTGCGGACTTGTTGGGCCGAAGGGCCTGTTTCCACGCTGTAGGGATTCTATTCTTCTATAAATTAAAGAAACAGGAGTTGGTCAGTCTCTAATAGTAAGAGATGAAAATATTTGCACTCCTTCTGAAATGTTGCCGGCGATAGTGACAATCTTTGGAATAAATGGAGAGAGGAGTAGTGTTTCCCTGTGTAAGATAAGGCTCGAAATTCTAACCATCACTATCTAAGATTCAGAGATAAAAGGTACTGCAGATGCTAGAGAATCCGATTTATCTAAGATTCGTTATAATCACTGAATCCACGTGTATAAACAGCCTGGGGATTTTCATTAAGTAGGAACTGACCTGGACTAGCCATAAGAACTGTGGCTTTAAGAGCAGGTCAGAGGCTAGGAATCCTGCAGTGAGTAACTCATCTCATACGGACATGACACCAAATGAAACTACTACTGCCTGCTATTGGTCCAATTCCCTCTATTCCGTGCATACTCATGTGCTTATCCAAACGTCCCTTAAACACCCCTAACGTATCTGCTTCCACCACCACCCCTGGCAGCTCATTCCAGACTCCTACCACTCTCTGTGTAAAAGACTTGCCCCTTACATCTGTTTTGAACTCTTCCCCTCTCACCTTAAATGCATGCCGCCTAGTATTAGACATTTCAAATCTGGAAAAAGGATTCTGACTGTCAACTCTACCTCTGCATCTCAATTTTACAGGTATCTATCAAGTCTCCCCTCAGGCTCCACCACTCCAGAGAAAATAATCCAAGTTTTTTCTAGCCTCTCCTCATAACTCATACTCTCTAATCCAGGCAGCACCCTGGTAAACATCTTCTGCACCCTCTCCAAATCCTCCATATCCTTTCTGTAATGTGGCAACCAGAATTGAACACTCTACTCTAAATGTGCCCTAACCAAAGTCTTATAAATTTGCAACATGTCATCCTGACTCTTGGACTTAATTCCCCGATCAATAAAGGCAAGCTTGCCATCTGCCTTCTTTACCAACCTGTCTATTTGCTCGGCCACTTTCAAGGAGCTATGGACTTGAACCCCAAGATCCTTCTGTACATCAATGCCATTAATTGTGTACTTTTCCTTAACATTTGATATCCCAAAGTGCAGCACCTCACACCTACCCAGATTGAACTCCATCTGCCATTTCTCTACCCATATCTGCAACTGATCTATACCCTGCTGTATCCTTTGACAATATTCTACTCTATCCACAATTCCACTGGTCTTTGTATCGTCTGCAAACTTACTAACTGACCCATTTACGTTTTCATTCAAGTCATTTATATAAATCACAAGGCCCCAATATGGATTCCTGCGGAACACCACTAAGTCATGGACCTCTAGCCTGAAAAACACCCTTTCACCACTACCCTCTGTGAACTATGGGTAAGTCAATTCTGAATCCATGTGGCCAAGTCACTGTGGATCCTATGCTTCTTAATCTTCTGGATGAGCCTACCATGAGAGACCTTGTCGAAAGCCTTAATAAAATCGATGTAGACAACATCCACTGCCCTACCTTCATCAATGCCTTGAAAAATTCAGTCAAGTTATTAAGACATGACTTTCCCCGCACAAAGCCGTGCTGACTGTCCCTAATAAGCCCATGCTTTTCCAAATGCATGTAATTCATATTCTTAAGAATTCTCTCCAATAGCTTCTCAACCACAGATGTAAGACTCACCGGTCCATAGTTTCCTGGATTATACCTAGTTCCCTTCATGAACTTAAGAACAACATAAGCTCCTGACTCCCCAAACCCTGCCCACCATCGACTAGGCATAAGTCAGGAGTGTGAAGGAATACTCTGCATTTGTGTTGACAGATACAGTTCTAACAACACTTCAGAAGCTTAGCATTATCCAGGACATAGTGGCCCACTTGACTGACACCATATCCAGGTTCTGCATCATCAATACTCAGATGCAGTAGTTTATACCATCTACAGGATGCACTGCAGAAATTCACCAAGACTCCTCATCTTCCAAACCCACAACCACTATCTAGAAGGACAAAAACAGCAAATACATGGGTGATTCCACATCCAGCAAGTTTCCATGTAAGCTCCCCAACATGCAGACTTTGAAATATATCTTCATTCCTTCAGTGCTGCTTGGTCAAAATCCTGCATCACCCTCTGTAATGGAGTCATGGGTCAACATACAGCATGTGGACTGGGGCAGTGGTTCATAAATGCAGCTCACTACCATCTTCTCAAGGGCAACTCGGGATGGCCAATATACACTGGCCCAGCCACTGATGCCTATGTCCCATGAGTGAATAAACAAAATGACACCAACACACTCTACAGTTACTGGCTTGCAGGGTTTGAAATGGGGCACAGTGTTTAAATAGTGTGAATTTCAGAAAGTCCAGGTGTTGGCAAGCATTTTCACCTTTGCTGACTGCAAGATTGTGCAAGGGCAGCATTGTGGAAATAAGCTGCAAACAGTCATAGAGGTGTAGAGTCATGCAGCACAGAAACAGATCCTTCAGTCCAACTCATCCAGACTGATCACATTTCCCAAACTAAACTAGACCCATTTGCCAGCATTTGGCTCATATCCCTCGAAACCTTTCCTATTCATGTATCTATCCAGACGTCTTTTAAATGTTGAAACTATTCCTGCATCTACCACTTCCTCAGGCAATTCATTCTACAAACAAACCACCCTCTACAGGAAAAACTTGCCCCTCAGGTCCCTTATAAATCTTTCTCCTCTCATTTTAAAAATATGCACCCTGGTTTTGAACTCCCATACCCTAGGGAAGTTGAATTTAATGCAGTTGGGGGTGTGTAGCGGTGTGGGATCTGATGTTCAAAACAAGTAGTACCACCCTCTCCTCCCAATCTCTTGAAGCCCAGGCGAGCGGCAAAGAATTGTATGGGGAAAGTCACCAGGGTTCGCAGAGGCAAAGTCTCCATGGAGCTCCCTGAGGCTGACACAGCTAAAATATGGGAAAATTCAACCCGAAGTATTTCCCTGGGCAGGATGATTGATAACCAAAGGAAATAACTTCAAAGCAATAGTCAGAAAGAACAACAGGTGAGTGATTTTTCTTTTACAGCAGCAAGTTGCTATGATTTTGCATTATCCAAAAGAATAGTAGAAGCTGTTTCAATAATGATCAAAAAGAAATTGGATTTACCCTTGATAAATTTGCAGCTCTGTGGGGAAAGGGCAGGAAAGTGAAGCAAATGGAGTTGGGACAGCTGGTCCAGGCAGAATGGTTTAAATGATTTTCTTCTGCACTGCAAGGTTCTATGATTCTGTAAATTCACAGCGTGAGCAGCCCAATGTTCCATGGTCCATTAAGGTCAAAGATTCAAACCTCATCCCTGCAGCCCAGCCAATACAGTGTTTCACGTGTTTGTCTTGTTCACGCCAAATACTGCGATTCCTGCCACCTTTAACAGGATGTTCTGTTTTTAAATCAGGAGCATTGCCATCCTACACATGCACAAATTCCAATTTGATGATGTTGGGTCCCCAACTTGACACGCATTTTCCATAACATCGTAGGCAGGAGTTTCCAAAATGGGCATCGCACCTGCCGTGTTTCTAAAACTCATTAGCAAGCGACTGATATTTTTTACAAACCAACTGACCTAAATATCATGTAGTCCTTGACATATTATTGTTGGAATTGGCAGGTCCCACCATATTTTTTTTTCCTTTATTCATTCATGGGGTGAGGGTGTCACTGGCTAGGCAGCCCATCCCTGATTGCCCAGAGGGCAGTTAAGAGTCAACAACATTGCTGTGGGTCTGGAGTCACATGTAGGCCAGACCAGGCAAGGATGGCAGTTTCTTTCCCTAAAGGGCATTAATGAACGAGGTGGGTTTTTCTGACAATCAACAGTGGACAATGGACTCATGGTCATCATTAGACTCGATTCTAGATGTTTACTGAATTCACATTACACCATCTGCTGTGGTCGGGTTTGAACCTGGGCCCCCAGAATGTTATCTGAGTCTCTGGATTAACAGTCCAGCAATAATACCCCTAGGCCATCACCTCCCCCAATTATGAGGTGAAAAAGCAGGAACAGGAATATAGATGTATCCTTTTGTGCATTGGGGGGCACACCTCCCTCAAGGTGACATTCCTGCTTTGTGTATTTTTAGCACGTATCCAAAACCCAATCATCAACCTTCTCACTCCCCTCCTTAAGGAGCCCATATCTACTCAGTCTAAATGTTAGGATTTATCCAGCATCAGACAGCAGCAGTGTTCTTTATGGCTTGCCTGTGGTCCTGGTAGTGCCCATTACTGAGGTCTAACACTCGAGATTGGTGGGCTCCTCTCACAAGTGGGACTTCCCATCCCTGAGGGACGGTTGCCTGTTGTTGCTGTGGGCACTTTTTTTTTAAGTTGATGCATGACCGACACTTGAGATGGTGGAATACAGGTGACATATGCCACCCTCCCAAATTAAAATAAAACACACACTGACATATGAACTGCCATCTGTATCTTCTAAGTGTGTGGGTTCTTTAAGTTCCTTACATGATCTAGTGTGTGAATTGATGCTGTTTATTTCACTTCCAGATCCATGGACAATATACACCTATAAACGTTGCTACAACACCACAACATTGGCAACATGGAAAGCTGTCCAAATGTATACAAACGTATCAATTCAGTGAACAGCCATCAAACCGAAAAGCAAAACCTTTGGAAGGTGACCAAGCCTTTCAGTTTGTCAACCTTATGCACCATATCAATGGTATAGGACAGCCAGAAGCTTTTATGACCATCAAAATCACATGTCCCCAAAAGGCAGACCAACTCATGATGACAGCTACAGACCAAGTGCCATAATGTTACTACTATTCGTCAAAAAATACATGTGCCTCAGTAAGTGGCACTCTGTGGTACTCCAGTCTACAAAGGATTGTCTCACAGTGGATCATCAATTCCATTCAGTGACACAACCGCACTGCATTGTAATATGATGGCCTAGCTTGGGTTCCTTAAATTTTCTGCCAGGTAGATCCCGCTTTCTTCTTTGGTAGTCTCTCAGGGTTGAGGAGGGCTTGCTTCTGCTCTGGATGCAGATGGGGAGAGATTCTGTGATGGCTGAAGAGTCTAATCCTGGAGATGTAGGCTCTTCCAGAGGCAGGCTCGGTGGTGTTGCATATTCAAGAATCTGGGCGCTCTTTCTGTTGCTTGTGTTTAACTTCCACGTGCTCCATACAGTGATGCTCAAAGCAGTTTGTCCCTTTGCCGATGCTTCTTCTCCAGTTTGTGTGTTATAGAATACACGACTCCTGTATGTCGATGGAGAATGTTGCATCTGATTAGGGAGGTTTTCAGGCTGTCCTTGTAGCCCTTCATCTGCCCTCTCTAGTGACCACTGACAGTTGTGTAACTCGGAGTCTTGTGTTAGGCATGTGGACAAAGTGACACAGCCATGGTCACTGATCATGTGTGACCGGTGTCTCAGTACTGAGGATATTGGCCTGGGAGAGAATGCTCACTTTGATACGTCTATCCTGCCAATGGATTTACAACATTTTATGAAGGCAGTGTCTGCTGCACATGGTCCATGTTTCTGATGCATACAGCAGGCTGGGGTCATAAGTTGCATTGTAGACCATGGGGTTAGTGCTGGGTTTGAGGTTTTGGGCTTCAAACACACTTTTACTCAGGCATTGAAGGTCGAACAGTTTCCCACTCATACTGTAGGTTATCTCATGCAGCTTCATGGCGATGGATTGGACTGTTACAATATGGCAGGGCTACCAATATGCACAGATCTCAGCAACGTAAACATTCATAGGATTCAAACCACAACCGTGCTGGTGAGAATAAAATAGATAGAGGACGTTCTTCTCCAAACACAGAGGTCAACAAACAGCTGCACCACCAGTGAGCAGGCAGAGAATTACCACAACTGTGAACCAGACAGAGTGTGAGTAAGAAATCCAGAATTCTTTGTCCCCTCAATAGTACTTTATCTGACATTCCCTGGAACACAGCTCAGCACAGATGCAATCCCATTGCTGCCCCAATCCCTGTTGCAATTATGATTCTAGCTGCGAACTCCTGACCCAGTGCAACCCAAGGGAATTGATTAATGACTGTGATGAAGAGAGAAAAAGCCATATCCACATTTTCGGATGTCAAAGATCGGCAGTAATACAAGTTGCTTAGACAGAGCAGGAAAATTACAAAGATATACAAGCAGAGTTGTTATCTCTAGTTTGTTACCCATGCCATGTGCTAACAGGGCGAGGAATAGGGAGAGAGAGCAGTTGAACACGTGGCTACAGGGATGGTGCAGGAGGGAGGGATTCCGATACTTGGATAATTAGGGCTCATTCTGGGGTAGATGGGACCTCTACCAGCGGGATGGTCTACACCTGAACCAGAAGGGTACCAATATCCTGGGGGGGAAATTTGCTAATGCTCTTCGGGAGGGTTTAAACTAATTCAGCAGCGGGGTGGGAACCTGATTTGTAGCTGCAGTGAACAGGAGGTTGAGAGTAGTGAGGTCATGAATAAGGTTTCAAGGTCGCAGGAGCGTACTGGCAGGCAGGAAGGTGGTTTGAAGTGTGTCTACTTCAACGCCAGGAGCATCCAGAATAAGGTGGGTGAACTTGCAGCATGGGTTGGTACCTGGGACTTCGATGTTGTGGCCAATTTGGAGACATGGATTGAACAGGGACAGGAATGGTTGTTGCAGGTTCCGGGGTTTAGATGTTTCAATAAGATCAGGGAAGGTGGTAGAAGAGGGGGAGGTGTGGCATTGTTAGTCAAGGACAGTATTACGGTGGCAGAAAGGACATTTGATGAGGACTCATCCACTGAGGTAGTTTGGGCTGAGGTTAGAAATAGGAAAGGAGAGGTCACCCTCTTGGGAGTTTTCTACAGGCCTCCGAAAAGTTCCAGAGATGGAGAGGAAAGGATTGCAAAGATGATTCTGGATAGGAGCGAAAGTAACAGGGTAGTTGTTATGGAGTCTTTAACTTTCCAAATATTGACTGGAAATGCTATAGTTCGAGCATTTGGATGGGTCAGTTTTTGTCCAATGTGTGCAGGAGGGTTTCCTGACACAGTATGTAGATAGGCCAACAAGAGGCGAGGCAACATTGGATTTGGTACTAGGTAATGAACCAGACCAAGTGTTAGAATTGGAGGTTGGTGAGCACTTCGGTGATAGTGACCACAATTCGGTTACGTTTACTTTGGCGATGGACAGGGATAGGTGTACACCGCAGGGCAAGAGTTATAACTGGGGGTAAGGCAGTTATGAGGCGATTAGGCGAGATTTAGGATGCATAGGATGGGGAAGGAAACTGCAAGGGCTGGACACAATTGAAATGTGGGGCTTGTTCAAGGAACAGCTACTGCGTGTCCTTGATAAATATGTACCTGTCAAGTAGGGAGGAAGTGGTTGAGCGAGGGAACGGTGGTTTACTAAAGAAGTTGAATCTCTTGTCAGGAGGAAGAAGGAGGCTTATGTAAAGATGAGGCGTGAAGGCTCAGTTAGGGCGCTTGAGAGTTACAAGTTAGCCAGGAAGGACCTAAAGAGAGAGCTAAGAAGAGCCAGGAGGGGTCATAAGAAGTCTTTGGCAGGTAGGATCAAGGAAAACCCTAAAGCTTTCTATAGGTATGTCAGGAACAAAAGAATGACTACAGTAAGATTAGGGCCAGTCAAGGACAGTAGTGGGAAGTTGTGCGTGGAGTCCGAAGAGATAGGAGAGGTGTTAAATGAATATTTTTCTTGAGTATTCACACAGGAAAAAGACAATGTTGTTGAGGAGAATGCTGAGATACAGGCTATTAGACTAGACGGGATTGAGGTTCATAAGGAGGAGGTGTTAGCAATCCTGGAAAGTGTGAAAATAGATAAGTCCCCTGGGCTGGATGGGATTTATCCTAGGATTCTCTGGGAAGCTAGGGATGAGATTGCAGAGCCTTTGGCTTTGATCTTTATGTCGTCATTGTCTACAGGAAGACTGCCAAAAGACTGGAGGATAGCAAATGTTGTCCCCTTGTCCAAGAAGGGGATTAGAGACAACTCTGGTAATTATAGACCAGTGAGCCTTACTTCGGTTGTGGGTGAAGTGTTGGAAAGGATTATAAGAGATAGGATTTATAATCATCTAGAAAGGAATAATTTGATTAGGGATAGTCAACACAAGTTTTGTGAAGGGTAGGTCGTGCCTCACAAACCTTCTTGAGTTCTTTGAGAAGGTGACCAAACAGGTGGATGAGGGTAAAGCGGTTGATGTGGTGTATATGGATTTCAGTAAAGTGTTTGGTAAGGTTCCCTGTGGTAGGCTATTGCAGAAAATATGGAGGCATGGGATTGAGGGTGATTTAGCAGTTTAGATCAGAAATTGGCTAGCTGTAAGAAGACAGAGGGTGGTGGTTGATGGGAAATGTTCATCCTGGAGTTCAGTTACTAGTGGTGTACCACAAGGATCTATTTTGGGCTCACTGCTGTTTGTCATTTTTATAAAAAACCTGGATGAGGGCAGAGAAGGATGGGTTAGTAGATTTGCGGATGACACTAAAGTCGGTGGAGTTGTGGATAGCGCGGAAGGATGTTGCAGGTTACAGAGGGACATAGATAAGCTGCAGAGCTGGGCTGAGAGGTGGCAAATGGAGTTTAATGTGGAAAAGTGTGAGGTGATTCACTTTGGAAGGTGTAACAGGAATACAGAGTACAGGGCTAATAGTAAGATTCTTGGTAGTGTGGATGAGCAGAGAGATCTTGGTGTCCGTGTGCATAGATCCCTGAAAGTTGCCACCCAGGTTGATAGGGTTGTTAGGAAGGCGTACGGTGTGTTAGGTTTTATTGGTAGAGGGATTGAGTTTCGGAGCCATGAGGTCATGTTGCAGCTGTACAAAACTCTGGTGCGGCCACACTTGGAGTATTGCATGCAGTTCTGGTCGCCGCATTATAGGAAAGATGTGGAAGCATTGCAAAGGGTGCAGAGGAGATTTACCAGGATGTTGCCTGGTATGGAGGGAAGGTCTTATGAGGAAAGGCTGAGGGACTTGAGGCTGTTTTCGTTAGAGAGAAGAAGGTTAAGAGGTGACTTATTAGAGACATACAAGATGATCAGAGGATTAGATAGGGTGGACAGTGAGAGCCTTTTTCCTCGGATGGTGACGGCTAGCATGAGGGGACATAGCTTTAAATTGAGGGGTGATAGATACAGGACTGATGTCAGAGGTAGGTTCTTTACTCAGAGAGTAGTAAAGGCGTGGAATGCCCTGCCTGCAACAGTAGTAGACTCGCCAACTTTAAGGGCATTTAAATGGTCATTGGATAAACATATGGATGATAATGGAATAGTGTAGGTTAGATGGGCTTCAGATTGGTTTCACATGTCAGTGCAACAGCGAGGGCCGAAGGGCCTGTACTGCACTGTTATGTTCTATGTTCTATGTAC
This sequence comes from Ginglymostoma cirratum, assembly GCA_024137785.1. Taxonomy (NCBI): domain Eukaryota; kingdom Metazoa; phylum Chordata; class Chondrichthyes; order Orectolobiformes; family Ginglymostomatidae; genus Ginglymostoma; species Ginglymostoma cirratum. The sequence goes on from JAHRHZ010000024.1 coordinate 7,619,337, forward strand.
AGACAATTAAGTGAATGGGTAAAACTGTAGTAAACCAATTTTAATGTTGATAAATGTGAAGTTCTTTTTTTCCACCCTAAAAGGGATAAAATGAGGCACTTTTCAACTTTGAAAGGCAGGAAAGAACAGAAGTCCAAAGGGAGTTGGAAACCTGGGTATGTCAATCATTTTAACAAGCATGGGGCTGGATGAACACAGCAGGCCAAGCAGCATCACAGGAGCAGGAAAACTTGACGTTTCGGGCCTAAACCCTTCATCAGAAATCTGATTGAACCCTTCTGATGAAGGGTTTAGGCCCGAAACGTCAAGTTTTCCTGCTCCTGTGATGCTGCTTGGCCTGCTGTGTTCATCCAGCCCCATGCTTGTTATCTCGGATTCTCCAGCATCTGCAGTACCTTTTATCTCTGATACTATGTCAATCATTTTTTTCTGTTTTTGCTCATTAAATTTTAATTAAAAAATCGACTAGAATACTGACTTTTATATCTTTAGAACTAGAATACAAAGTGCTCAAAGTCATGCTGCAGCAGTACAAAGACCTTATTAGATCACACTTGATGTACTGGGAGCAGTTCTGGGCACCACACCTTTGGAAGGAAATGACCTTAGAGAGAGAACTGTGTGGATTTACCATAAATGGTAACTGAATCCGAAGTTCTCAGCTGGAACAAGAGATTAAAGAAACTAGGCTTGTAGTCCCTTGAATTTGGAATATTATACCTTGATTTGATTGAGGTTTTTCGGATATTGAGGGGAACATATGGGGTATAACTGTTTCTGCTGATTGGGGAATCTAGTTAATGGCACAATTAATAACTTTTGGAAAGAGCGATGAACTTTTATCACTTTAAATCACTTTTAAATTTGTTCTACACATAATATGCAGCATGTTTTGCAGAGATTGTTAAGCTACCCAACGAAATGGAAGCAATTTTGAGCAGTACATCAGGAGTATCTTAAAACTTGTCTTCGACCCATCGTAAAAAAGAACAGCTCAATTATTTCAGAGATAGTCGGAACTGCCGATGCTGGAGAATCTGAGATAACGAGGTGTAGAGCTGGATGAACACAGCAGGCCAAGCGGCATCAGAGGAGCAGGAAAGCTGACGTTTCAGGTCTAGACCCTTCTTCAGAA
>JAHRHZ010000024.1:7625471-7648907 GCA_024137785.1 Ginglymostoma cirratum
GGCCTAGACCCTTCATCAGAAATGGGGGAGGGGAAGAGGGTTCTGAAATAAATAGGGAGAGAGGGGGAGGCGGATAGAGGATGGATAGAGGAGAGGATAGGTGGAGAGGAGGCAGACAAGTCGAAGAGGCAGGGATGGAGCCAGTAAAGGTGAGTGTAGGTAGGGGGGTGAGGAGGAGATAGGTCAGTCCAGGGAGGACGGACAGGTCAAGGGGGCGGGATGATGTTAGTAGATAGGAGATGGGGGTGTGGCTTGAGGTGAGAGGAAAAACAGGTTAGGGAGGTGGAGATGAGCTGGGCTGGTTTTGGGATGCGGTTGGGGGAGGGGAGATTTTGAAGCTTGTGAAATCCACATTGATGACGTTATTATGGAATGTAATCAAAGAGGTGCCCAGAAAGAAAAAGCCAGGACTACTAGTAAATGAAAAACACTGGTCCAACCTTTTCTAATATGTACTTCAAAATGGATGTTCAAAATGATAAATATGTCCATTTTCAAGAATTACTGATTTTTTTTAAACTGATATTTCCCTCCTGGAAAGCTTTAAATTCAATGCCTACTTTTTACTTTTGACGTGGGAATTTCAAATAATTGCTGCTTGTCACCAGAAATCATATGAATCTTAATCATAGATCCTAAAGTGCATCTTGAGAGTGAGGAAGGTTCTGTGCTGAATACTGTATGACCTGACCATGAGTAGCTATCCCAGCAGGTCATTCCCAAACAGTGAGGAATTAGAGGGAGCTGATGAGATGGCATGTACACATACCTGCTGGGACATCAGGCTGAATGTCTACTCCCAGATCTGGAGTTGATCCCACAGTCCAAACATGGGGGAACAAAAACACAAGGTCTGTCTAGCTGTCATCCCTACACAGCCCACACACTTCCACCCTTCCAACTCATGATAAATCATTTCACCCCATATCTCACACAGCCCACATATCTTTGATTCCAATCTATGCCCCCTGACCACAAGCCATAGTCCCTTATAACCTCTATGCCAACTAATGTTCCTCGGCCCACCTCAATGGCCCCTCATATTTTCCATGGTAGCCTCTGCACCTTTGTCCCTTATACTTTCCAGGCCAAGTTATGTCCGCTATCCACCCCCTTGGCCCTTTGTAAACTCACACCAACTGAATGTGAGTTATGCCTGGGTATGATCCCTCTGCCATCATCCCCATGGCTCTTTACAGTCTCTATGTCAAATAAGTGTCAGCTCATGACCCCCTAATAATCCCATGATCCTCTACAGCTCCTATGCCAGCTTATTGCCAACCCATGCCTCCCACTGCCCACACCCTGTAATTTTACTCTCCATGCCAATTCATCCATTATTCACCATAGATAAACTCAGGAGCCATGGTGAAATGAAATAAAGTTATGTGTTCCTACGCACATTTTGCTACATTACACTTTGATAAACGACCATTCAATTCATTTAAACCTTAAAATATCTAATTCTTTATTTTAAAGTAAGCACAATCTCTTCCTTCAGGTACTTAAACCCTTACAAAAAAAGTTAGATCAACAGGAAACCAGATGGTTCTATACTGCTCTTTGATGCCCTCAGATATATTGGCTTGGTATGATTTCTTTATGAATGGATAGGTCCATGGCATACCAAGCAACAAGTTATGAGAAACATTTATAAAATACTAGTCAGGCCTTAGCTGGATTGTTGTGTCAAGTTTGGGCTCCACACTTTATGAAGGACTTGGAGAGGGTGTGGATGAGATTTATTCCTTTATTCATTCACAGGCTGTGGGCATCGCTGGCTAGGCAGCGTTTATTGCCCATCCCCAATTGCCCAGAGGGCAGTTATGAGTCAACCACGTTGCTGTGGGTCTGGAGTCACATGTAGGCCAGACCAGGTAAGGATGGCAGCTTCCTTCCCTGAAGGACACTAGTAGAATGGATGTTTATTAGAATGGTACCAGAGTTGAAGTGCTTCTCATACAAGAGACTTTATGCACTTTTTTTTCTCTTTACAGAAGGGAGATAATAGAAAGATTTTAACAAGCTGTTCACAGAGGGATCTCTGCTTATTACTGCATCAGAAATGTGAGCTATCTGCATAGATTCAGGCTTGAATCGTTGGGAGTAGGACTTGAACACATTAAATTCTGACTCAGACGAGAGCACTATTAGTGAGAAATGGCCGATAGTCAACTTTACATACCACTGCCACGTGCTAATAGTTCTTTATTTGGGGAAAAGAATCCATCAGGAGCTACTATTAACTAATAACTGAACATTCTTATCACGGTACTGTAATTGGTATAACAGTAAATGCAATCAAAGTAAAGTCATTTAGGTCAAGTGTAATTAGCATAAATCCACACAAACATTTTTGTTTTCCCTTTGGGGTTTGTTTCATTATGGGTCTGTTGAATAGTAGCATGAAACATTGTTTCCCAGGCCAATTAGTTCTAGTATGGTGTTGGATCCAGCAGCTCCTAACACAGAGGTAGGAATGGACCTCTATACCACATTACCTCCAAGATTCATTTGGTGTAGTCTTTTGAAATAAAATATTGTGACTTACTAAAGATTTTAAATATGATCAACAGATAACCCTGCTGAGAACTTGAAGTGCCTTGGAGTCAGAAAGCTGAATTTTACCAGAAATCGTCTAAATGCAAATCTTGGTGATTTTCATGGAACGTTTACCTTAATGAGTCTTGGCATATTTTTTCATGCTATTCCCTGCAGCTAACCTCATTAGCTATTTCTCTATGGTGCACCCTCACATATTGTTTGCTCACTGGCTACAAGTATTCACTACTTGCAGGGCCTCGTGTTGTTCCTGGTGCCACATGCTTAAAATGCAGAGGTTCACAATTCAAGCACTGTCAGTCAGGAGTTCCACTGCACAGTTCCTGTGACTTGTCCTGCAGATGACGGACAGAGGCAAGTTAGCTCCACCACTTGCCAACTCAGATCTGGAGGTCCTTGTGGATGGGGTGGTGCTAAGAATGGCCACACTCTTTGCTCAAGACTGACAAAGGAAGCCACTATCACCCAGGCCAGTGCTGCTTCCAAGATCCAAAGGAATGGCCAGCAGTGTTGGGAGAAGGTTTGCAAGAGTAAGGGCAACCATCTTCTCTCCAATACCTCACACTCACTCTAACTCTGGCACTGCACCCACCTCCCATCAATGGTCTACCATTCCCACTGTTACATGCAATGTCTTCTCTCGCTTGCTCTCACCCACCCCTAAGCATCTAAACTACTAGCCCTCAGTGGCCTCTACCTGCTTACTCACACAGGACACCTCTCCGCTCCCCCACACCCCTCCCCATCATCCAACCCCTGCCGCCCAGACCAATACTGAGAGTTTTGTTGGGTAATACAGGCAGAGCGGCTGAGTCAGTGATGCTCTCCAGGAAACACAATCTGCAGTTCCTTGCAGTCGCATCCGAATAGCAAGTGCACAGTAGAAATTAAAACAAATGCTGCAACACCAAGAGGGGGCAGATTAAGCATTTCATTCTGTGAAGGAGTGGGTCCACTGTTGTGCAGCATGGGTGAAACACACCTACGATTACAAACTGCTGTATGTGACCTGTCCACTAAAAATCAATGGGGGGGGGGGGGCACTAAAAATCAATGGGACCTGGGAAGATTTTGTTGAGAGACACCAAGGAGCATGAGAAAGTCATCAGGCAGATCAGCAGTGAAGAAAGGAGTAGGAAAATTAAATGGCATGACCACAATCAACAATACAAATTCAAAAAACTTCAAAGGACATTAACTGGGTTGTTATTTTTATTGCTATGTGCTCCCCAATACAATAACAGCATCAGTAGTGTACGGTCAGAATAAAACAGGCACCTATATTATTGTACAAAAGAAAGCAAATAAGGCAAATAAATCATATTCTTTCCATTTATAGGGTAAAAGAGAGATTCTTAAATAAATTCTATGCAACTGTGTGAAGCTCAGGGTTGTCATTTTACAAATTAAACACTAGATTCATTAGCCTTCAGAAGCCTTGCAAGAAACTAGCAGCAATTCTTCAAAGGCACAGAGTTGACTGGACCCTACATGACTACTCACAGGACAATAGCAAACATTCTTCCATAGTGTACCACTATGTGCATCCAAATCTCCTATCCTAACTATCCCCTTGTTGATCAGGTCACTTCATTATCTTCTGGTCCTGTTTTTCCTTTACAATGCTTTTAATTTGATGCTACCAGCTCACCATTTTAAAAAAAAAGTCCCGTCCTCTTGTATGCTCTTAATTAAGTAATAATGTTGCTCACCAATTGTCACAGAAAAATCCTATTCTATTTCGCATGTTACAGCAACATTTTTGTGGTGGAGGAAAATTAGTTCATAACCACTGTAGTACTTCAGTTTATATTTTATCTCCTGCAGATTGGTGGAGATTGTCAATGGCTCTTTTTTTTGAATGGGAATTGAGTGAATTACTGATATCCATTCAGGTAAGGCTATTTAATGGGCTGGTCAAATTTCTAGATACATTGTACATACATAATATCGGAACATCATAATGCCCAGGACTGAATGACACATGGATGAAAAAAGATTGAAGAAGGTTACTTTTTCAAACATACCTGCTGCTAATGCCATCAATGTGGGCAAAAGTGAGGTTAAAGAAACTTCTGAAGAGGGGTCACAGGACTCAAAATGTTAACTCTGCTTTCTCTCCATAGATGTTGCCAGACCTGATGAGTTTCTCCAGCAATTTCTGTTTTTGTTAAAGAAATTAGACCCTGGAATATGTTGGCCCAGAATGAAGATGGAGTTGCATTCTACATTTAAAATGTATAACTAGAGTCCGTTGTCAAGGATTTTACAGCAGAGCATTTAGAAAACAGTGGCCAAATCAGACACAATCAGCATGAATTTACAAAAGAGACATCTTGCTTGACAAATTTACTGGAGTTCTTCGATGATGTAAATAATAGATTTGATTGGAGGAGACAGTGGAGGTGAAGCATTTGGACTTTCAGAAAATTTTTGGCAAAAACCCACGTAAGAAATTAATGCAAAATGAAAGTGCATGGGGTTGGAGTAGTGTTTTGAGATGGATAGAAAATTGGTTAGCAGACAGGCAACAAAGAGTAGGAATAAATGGGTGACTCATGGGGGACTACAGTGATTGGAACTAGGACCTTAGCTATTCATAATATAGGTTAATGATTTAGATGAGGGAACTAAATGTAATATTTCAAAATTTGCAGATTTGCAGCTGGGTGGTAGGGTGAGCTTTGAGGAGGATACAGAGATGTTTCAATGTGATTTGGACAAGCTGAGTCACTAGGCAAATACATGGCACTTGCAATATAATGTGGATAAATGTGAAGTTGCCCACTTTGGTAGCAAAACTGGGAAGGCAGATTATTATTTGAATGGCTGTAAATTGAGAGAGGGGAATGTTCAAAAAGACCTGGCTCTCTTTTTGCACCAGTCACTGAATGAAAGTGCTCAGGTACAGCAGGCAGTGAAGAAGGCAAACTGCATTCTGTGCAAGTTACCACATTACGGGAAGGATGCGGAGACTTTGGAGAAGATGCAGAAGAGGCCTACCAGAATTCTGCCTGGATTGGAGGCTATGAACTATTAAGAGAGTCTAGAAAAACTTGGGTTGTTTTCTCTGGAGCGGTGGAGGCTGAGGGGAGACTTGATAGAAGTCTATAAAATTATGAGATGCATAGAATTGATGGTCAGAATCTTTTTCCCAGAATTGAAATTGAAATGAATTAAACTGAGAGGAGGAAAGTTCAGTGGAGATGTGAGGGGCATGTTATTTTACACAGAGAGTGGTAGGAGTCTGGAATGCGCTGCCAGGGATGGTGGTGGAGGTAGATACGATAGGGGCTTTTAAGAGACTTTTAGATAAGCACATGAGAATGAAAGCAATCGAGGGATATGGACCAAGGGCAGGCAGAAGGGATTAGGTTAATTTGGCTTCATGTTCACCACAATGTTGTGGGCTGAAGGGCCCATTCCTGTTCTGTACAATTCCATATCCTATGTATGTTGGCCTTCATAGCGAGAGGACTTGAGCGCAAGAACAAGAATGTCTTGCTGCAATTATACAGGGCATTGGTGAGACCACACCTGGAATATTGTAAGCAGTTTTCGTTTCCTTATCTGAGGAAGGATGTTCATGCTATACACGCATTGCAGTGAAAGTTTAACAAACTGATTCTAGGGATGGTAGGACTGATGTATAAGGAGAGATTGAGTCAGTTAGAATTATATTCACTGGCAGTTAGAACAAGGTGGGGAGGTGGGATATCAGAGAAACCTATACAATTTGAACAGGTATTTTATCAGGTTAGATGCATCGAAGATGTTCCTGATGGTTGGGGAGTCCAGGACCAGGGGTCACAGTTTAAGGAGAAAGGATAAACCTTTCAGGACTTAGGTGAAGAGAAATTTCTTCACTCAGAGTGTGGAAAGCTTGTGAAATTTACTACCACAGAAAGTGTTTGAGGCCAAAACAATATGTGTTTTCAAGAAGGAAGTAGGTATCGGCTGAAGGGATCAAGGAATTTTGGGGGAGGGCAGGATTAGGATATTGAATTCGATGATAAGCCATGTTTATGTTGAATGGTGGGGCAGGGTGGAAGAGTCGACTGGCCTACTCCTGTTCCTATCTGCTATGTTTCTATGTAAATGCATAAATAACTGGCTACAAACTGTGGATCTTAGAAGAGAATTTAAATCTACATAACAAGATAGACAAAAACAGAAAATTCTGGAAAGGTCCAGCAGATCCATTGCTTCCTAGAAGGAAATTAATCAGATATCCTCTTTTGAATGTAAGCATTCAATAGAATGTTCAAAAGAATATTGTACAGGCCTTTCTTTGCACGGGTGCATACTGACCCGCACTTATCAACACTTATTTTAGACATGTAATTTATTTTGACTAGCACCAAAAGGATTGGAGATCTGTACGTAATTACTGCCAAGTTAAAATTTAAAGGGACCAGTAATTCTTGTCTGATCCATCGTTATATCTGTTACTCTTCATTGCAGATTGTGAAAAGTATTGAGACAGTTTTCAACATCAGATATACACTGAAATTTAGAAATGGTTATGTAACATTGGTAAACAATATCTCACAAAACAACTTGTATATTAAAATATAATACTGACTTACATATACAGTATTTACAGAACAGCTGCAAATGCCTTAAATAATATCTAATTCACTGACACTTGACGGAATATTATTTGTACCAACTCAACACTGTAAACTCAAAGAAATTGAGCATCTCAATTTGATTTCTTACTTTGATTTTTTTAACATCAGATGATATGTAAAATGTAGTCATAATCCTTTACAAAGGCAACACCAGAAAACCTGGATATCCCCTCTTCATTGGAAAAATCTTTGGTCTTTGTTTAAATGATCCCAAAAGAAATTGGATTTGGCCAATAGAGCAAAGTGCCAGCACTTTACGACTTGAACATGTTCCTTTTCAAGAAAAGATTGACAGTCTAGGTTCAGTGAAAATGCAGAAAGTCATTTTCAAATCATACATGCACCATGATGTCTACAATTGATTCTTTTTGAATGGTCGTTTTTCCTCAGATGTATCTGATATAAGAATCCTACTTCATGTCTCTGCCTCAGGAGATTGTAATGCAGCATGTCCTTCTGATGCCTCTGCCACTCCAATTGATGCATGGGTATCTGTGGAGCTGTTGCTGCTTGCAATGGGATAGTCTTGAATTAAATGAGGCTGATACTGTGAAGCCACCAATCTGTGAGGCCTGCCAGCTGCAGGCATCTTTTTCTGGGAGGAATTCATTCCTTTTGTTTTGCCACGTCCTGGAGTGACTGCACTGGGCTTGGTATTCTTTTCTCTGGCTAACCTGTTGCCTTGTGAACTTCTGTTCCTGGAAGCAGAGTCAGGAGGATGAGTTGGTGTCATGTTGTGGTCAGCTTCTGCCATTTCATCATTTCTTTCAGCAGTACCAGGGAGGAAGGGAGGAGGCAGGGTGCTACTGCGCTTGCTACAGGATTCACAGCAGAGTTTGTTATAACCTGGAATGGAGCAATAGCGAGCTAGAACTTCCATCTGGCAGAATATAGACTTATCTTGCAGGCAAGGCTCATCTGTAAGGTGAATAAAGTGAAATTAAACAGTTTATTCAAATTAGAAGCATAAAGCGTCCTGCAGTTAAACATTAATATCAGTATAATGTGCATTAATTTTCTAGCATCATGTGCAAGCAACAAAATGTCCCAATCTCCAACGGAGTGAAACTACACAGTTCAATATACTTTACCGGTTTTGTTGGGACTCCTTTGTTTGACAACTTTGGTTATATTGTGGGTCAGAGAGAGTCAATTTTGACCTATTGTATGTGCTGTCTATTCATGTTGATATTGTTTCTAGGTTTAATTAATGATCAAAGGGCCACTGTTTTTATTAAGGTGCCTAAAAGGTAATAACCAAATAGAAGTCTCCATTTTCTTATGTGAGATACATCAAAACAGTGGAACTGTGAAAATGGTCACTGGGTAGACAGATGTTCAGACCATGTATCAGAGATAAAAGGTACTGCAGATGCTGGAGAATCCGAGATAACAAGCATGGGGCTGGATGAACACAGCAGGTCAAGCAGCATCATAGGAGCAGGAAAACTTGATGTTTCGGGCCTAAACCCTTCATCAGAAAATCATCAGAAAATTTTCTGATGAAGGGTTTAGGCCCGAAACGTCAAGTTTTCCTGCTCCTATGATGCTGCTTGACCTGCTGTGTTCATCCAGCCCCATGCTTGTTATCTCGTTAGTTCAGACCATGTATCCTTCTGCTGTCAACACTGCTATCATTTAAGGATTATTAAGCAAGGTTTGCAATTTATTTTCTGAACAAACTACATCACTGACACTGCAGCATGGGAATGTAGCAAACTGGAGCAGGAGTAGTCCATTTGCCCATTAAGTCTGCTCTGATCAATACGATCACCACTGATTCTCCATATCAACACCATACTCCTGCTCTGTCTCCATATCCCTTTACACCTTCAGCATCCAGAGATCTATCTATATTTTTTTCTCAAATATATTTAGTATCTAGCATCCACAGCTTTCTATGATAAGAGAATTCCACAGGTTCACCAGTCATCCGAGTGAAGACATTTCCCTATGCCATTGCCACATTGGTGTAATTTTGAAGTAATCGTAGGAGGTCAGCAGCACTACAATTACTTAACATTGCAAAAATTATTGCAGCCATCAACCAGTACAGTAAAATGTCCAAGTTATGTGTGAAATGTGGATCATCTCATCCACTAAATCATTATTTATCATTTTGCAACATATAAAAGCTATGTTCCACAGAGGAAGATTGGGCTAAAATGTGCAAGAATTCCAAGTGCTTGGAGAAACATAACATGCAACACAAGGCTGCATAGCAGCAGGTGAATAAAAGCCAACCAAGGGACAGTGCCAACAAAAGTTCTAAGCTTCTACTGAAGGCACCCAATGATGTCAACAAAGTCTTGGATCTAAGTGCAACGTCACGTTACAGAAGCCAGTCAGATAGTACATGTTCTCAACTCGACACACCATATAGGTTCCATCAGAAATATTTAAGCCTTCATCCAAGTGATGTACCCTCAAGGTAAATGGACATCATCCACTGTACTACATGAATGGCACTTGTGCAAGAACCAATATCATCCCGTTAAGTGACCATCACAAGATGTACTCAAGAAATTAGCACAGTGTGGTACGGTCCACTCATGAGAAGCTAACTCCTTACAATGGATCTGACATCCCATGCATTAGCAATTTCTATTTTAAGTGCCAATGCAGCTTCTCCTGGACCCTTTTATATTGTTGATATTGCAGGACCTTTTGGCATTGCTTTACCAGCATGCCCAGATCTACATGTCATCATGATTGACAAGGGAAGCAATTCCAAACCAAAAATTCCAGACCACAGCATCGCAACTACCTCAAGACCTGACAAATGTCTACCCAGACCAGTCTGACTCTATCAGTAAGTGTAAAGGCAGTATAGCATCAGCTCAGAAGGATGACGATGTACATCCAACTTTGACCTTCCTCATAAGTGCAGCACTGACATTCAGGATAAGCTCAGGTTGGATCTGGATTCCAGGGTTAAAGATAACATAATTTGTAAAGTTGAGTATCACACTGATTGTGTAGCTGTGTTTTGGAGAAAGATGGCACTCACAGATGGAGTCCATCATGTCTGCACAAGTCTACAAAGATCTGACTGTACTAGTTCCATTTTCCAGCTTTGAACCATAGTCACAGATGGTCTGGCAGCAAAAGTGCTCATCTAAATGTTGCTTAATGTTGTGAGAGTTTCTGACTCAGCCATATTAAAATCTCTTGCCTTGTTAGACCTCCCTAAGTGCATTACCTCACACTTTTCTAGGTTAAACTGTGTATACATACATTCAAACTCTCTGTGTAGGTTTAGATCCACACCCACTGTACAATGCACTAAAAAGATGTCCACACAAGATTCCTACTGTGGAAGAGATTGGTTCCAAGTTGTCAGGCGTAAAGTGTATATCCAAGTCTGATTTTGAGAATGGTTATTAATCCATGTATCTTTTCCCAGATTCACAGAAACATGACATTTTTGATAACCTTCAGTAGAAACTGTTTTCTCAGATCACCATTTGGAGTATCCATTAGTCAGAAAATATCACAACCCGCAAGTAGATCACATCATTGTGAATCTACCAGGTTGTCCCTTGCAAATCACACTGCAGCTCTCAGGCAGACTGTACATTAGCATGCCACAAACCACCTTCAGCTCATAAATTTAGCAGGAAAATAAGGCTTATTTTTCAACAGCAACAAAACTTCAAATTGACACAAGCCACAGCAATTTTTTGGGATCAGCATCAACACACCCTTCAAATATTATTAGACACGATCCTACCAAAACACGTGCAAAAAATGCCTACATCACAGAACAATGGTAATTGACAAAAGCGTTCTGGTTTCTTCAATATTTAATTTCCATCTCTTCCAAATGTTGGAATGGCAGTATCTCCCCTGAGACACTATAGCTATGGCAGTATGACCATATATATGAGCTTTCAATTGCTCAACATCTTCTAGCAAATATATTCTTTAATATAATGAACCCTCCAAGTTTACCACATTGGAAGTAGTTACATGTCAGTAAGGCCTCCGATCACATCTCTTATGGGATGACAAGACTATTGCATTTAGTTCTAAAGTCTATATGATAGCTCAGGCAAATTACTCCAAATAGAAAGGGAAACTATCACTATAGTTTTCAGATTAGTATAATTTCACACATATCTATTTGGTAATTATTTCATTGGTCATAAAGATCATAAAGTGTTGGAAATTACCTGTCAGAAACCTTTCAAGAATGCAACCTCCACAATGACAACATCTACTTGTGAAGTTGCAAGGGCATGATTTCAAATTATATGACAAACCAGGCTCACAGATACCTGTTCTAAATGCTCTTAGCCTACTTTCAAATCCCACTGGGACAAAGATATTCCTCTAGATTTATTAATGGATATTGTCAAATCCAAGTCCAATAACATATAAAGAACAAAGAGCAAAGAACAAAGAAAATTACAGCACAGGAACAGGCCCTTCGGCCCTCCAAGCCTGCCCCGATCCAGATCCTCTATCTAAACCTGTCACCTATTTTCCAAGGATCTGTATCCCTCTGCTCCCTTCCCATTCTTGTATCTGTCTAGATGCATCTTAAATGATGCTATCGTGCCCGCCTCTGCCACCTCCACTGGCAACGCGTTCCAGGCACCCACCACCCTCTGCATAAAGAACTTTCCACGCATATCTCCCTTAAACTTTTCCCCTCTCACCTTGAAATTGTGACCCCTAGTAATTGAGTCCCCCACTCTGGGAGAAAGCTTCTTGCTATCCACCCTATCTATACCTCTCATGATTTTGTAGACCTCAATCAGGTCCCCCCCTCAACCTCCGTCTTTCTAATGTAAATAATCCTAATCTACTCAACCTCTCTTCATAGCTATTGCCCTCCACACCAGGCAACATCTTGGTGAACCTCCTCTGCACCCTCTCCAAAGCATCCACATCCTTTTGGTAATGTGGCAACCAGAAATTCATGCAGTATTCCAAACGTGGTTGAACCAAAGTCCTACACAACTGCAACATGACCTGCCAACTCTTGTCCTCAATACCCCGTCCGATGAATGAAAGCATGCTGTACGCCTTCTTGACCACTCTATTGACCTGCGTTGCCACCTTCAGGGTACAATGGACCTGAACACCCAGATCTCTCTGTGCATCAATTTTCCCCAGGGCTTTTCCATTTACCATATAGTTTGCTGTTGAATTGGATCTTCCAAAATGTATCACCTCGCATTTGCCTGGATTGAACTCCATCTGCCATTTCTCCGCCCAACTCTCCATGATTGAAGAAAGAATAGCACATTCCAGTGCAAAGTTACACAGCCAAGTCATGGTAAGAGTGCCCACCAAAGCATTACCTCAATGTATAAAGAAATTGTACTGATATACATCCCTGTACATATTTATTAAACAGGCTTTCTTATTCTTGAAAGGGAAAAGTAAGGATACTGCATAATTACAGAGATCTCAGACAGATACTATACCTTTAAGAGAGCTAGATGGCATCATGGCACGTGACGTCCTAGTCTAACCTAATCTAATCCAATCTCCATCTTCCTCCCTGTTTGCGTAGTCAGTGGTTAACATCGGTTAGTAAATGAGCTAATTATGCAAATAATGTAACTGTTCTAAATAAGGACAGCACCCAGATTCTATACTTAAGTCAGAGGTGTCATATTAGCATTCATTGTTTTTAATAAGAGTCCACATATCTGACTCATTATGAACCTGACTCTTTACAGTATATATTATGTGGGCTAACATATAGAAAACCATGAAGCACATCATGCTGGCAGCAAGCGATTACAAAAGGTCTAGTTCTCTAACAGATATTATTGAACCAGCTGCGGTTTTCTTTTAATCCAAAAGCTTCACAGTAACTTTTACAAACATGAACTTTTTAGTTCCTTGGTAAACTAAGTTGCAAATTTGCCCACATCAGCTCTCTCTCTCCATCTTTTTGATGATCTCAAAGACCCCAGGGATGGAACTGTTGCAAGGTGAATTCGGGCTCATAGCCTAATTTTGTAGCTAATTACAGCTGGAAATTCTGAATTTTCTTGCTCAGATACTCATTCAGCGTTCATATGGCTGGACTGACTGTTGGCAGCTCAAGAGATTCAGTACTTTAATCTCAGCTGTTTTATTGCTGTCATTTGGAAATGTATTAGCATTTTGCTAAGCGTCGCTGACCATCAGATTCTCACGTTAACTTTATAGGTAAGATCTCCTAGTTTATGTGTAATCTTTTTTAAAATCCCAAAGTGACCAGGAATTGAATCTTTAACTTAACTTCTACAGATTCACAGACAAAAGAAACAGCATATAATGACAGCTGTTTACTCAGAGTATTAAATAAAACTTAATGGTATTAAGAAGTGCAGAAAACATTCCACAATTATCTATTCTGATAACAGGAGCCACAGGTTTCTCATAGACCGCACAGATAAGATGGGTCAGTCACCGACCCCACGTTGCCTGTCCTGATAACAGTAACCACAGAGCTCACAAAGCCTGTTTTGATATCAGGAGCCACAGGTCACTCAAAGTCTGTCTTTTAATGGATTTCAAACTGGAGACAAAGGCAAAGGCAAAACAGTATGAATCAATAATGCATAGTTTGTTAGTAATAATTAAGTTCAGAAATTATTTCGCAATTGTCTGCTCTAACAATGTGACTTTTAGTAGCCTGGTGCATTCTGTCAGAGCTAGAAAGCTAACAGCATTTCAATTTAGTTTACAAAGGAATGGACCACATAAAAGCTGCTGAGGACAATTATACGATTGCTAACTGCATCCAGGTATATTCCTGCAAGTTTCATCACATGAGCCCCAACTACGTGCTGAATTCAAACAGATTATTTTCCCATTTCCAATATTTGTATAACAAATAAATGAAATTCTTCAAAGCAAATTATAGAAGAAATATGAGCTTTAACATTTCTATTATTTCTTTCCTTGGAGTGCTTGAAGCAATATCTAGCAGATTAATTTTTAATGCTTGGAAACCTGCAAACAATCCTGGATGGTTAATATCTCCTGACCTGGTGAATGGACATTCTCACAGATACGTACCACCACAAGGGGGACGTTTGCAGACTCTTGTAGCTTCTGGTTTCTCACCATCACATTGGTCATTTGGACGACATCTGACCTGTCTTTGTTCAATTCCTTCCCCACATGTAACAGAACACTGCAAGTAATTAAATTTAAATAAATAATAGAAGGAGCAAGCAAAACAATTTGTAACACCTTTCCCAGTGATAGATCAGTACTCACCAGTTGTGTTCCTCAGTGCTAAATGAAAGCATCCCAAATTCCATGGTATTCCCTAAAGTTATATAGCATTGTACTCCAGTGTTATACCACAACAGACTTGCATCTACCCAAACCATATCCCAGCTTTGTACAATAACTAACCTGCACCTACCAATGTGTATCCTCATATAATAGTGACATTTGTACTTTCGCGGCCCTAAGTCACATTGTTACAGGTATCTACTCAGCAGTATTGATAATTCTGAACCTTTTTATTTCTCTATTTTTCTAATTTATTCCTATCATCTGTGATGCTGGACTTCCTTATTTCTTTTCTTTCCTAATTTTTCTCTTCCTAAGCACTTGTACGGAAGGATCTGTACTTAGGTATCTTTGCACTTAAGATAGCGCTGTAAGTGGTGAATTCTAAATTTTTCACCTCACTCATTTGAACACATGTGACAACAAAGCTAATTCAATTGAACTGAATTGCCTTTGAGAATGTGAATGGTTGTCTAGCTATCCTTTCTTTCTTCTTGTAATGGGAAAGCACCACATTCTCCTTTTCATACGGTGTCGGTATGGTCTGAGAAACCATAAAGCTGATTTTTTTTAGAAAATTAAACACTTACAGCATGAGGTGGTTATAGATCATAGAATCCCTACAGTGTGGAAACAGGCCATTCAGCCCAATAAGTCCACACCACCCCTCACAGCATTCCACCCAGACCCATTCCTTGCAACCCATCTAATCTACTCATCCCTTAACACTACAGGCAATTTAGCATAGCCAATCCACCTAGTCGGCACATCTTTGGACTGTGGGAAGAAACCAGAGCACCCAGACGAAACTCACACAGACACACAGAGAATGTGCAAACTCCACACAGACAGTCGCCCGAGAGTGGAATCTAACCCGGGTCCCTGGCGCTGTGAGGCAGCAGTGCTAACCACTGAGCCACCACACCACCCCTTTCATTATTTTAATTTTCATTCATGCCCAACAGGAGGTCCAACTCCATAACAAAATCATTAGCACATCTTGGGATTCAACGAATTCATCCATTTTTTAAAATAAATTTTGTTTCCTTTTCAGATGAAGCCGGCTTGCTCACTGACCTCTAACCAGGGTCCCGTCTTCCATTGTGCTGGACAAGGTTTCCGATTACAAGCTCGACGGTTTTCCAGGCGCTCTCCAGTGCAGTACTTACTGTGCACTGACCGGTTCCTTCCATTGGTCATTTCTACACAGCGAACAGTGCGGAGTTGGTATCCAGAACTGCCACAAGATTTTGTGCAGTGTTCCCATTCATCTGCTATCCAACTAGAAGGGGTAACATCAAATAAAATTAATTCCTTGTAATATTCTGTGCATTTAACTGGCTACTTTACTGAACAAACCAGGAGATTAGCAACAGATCACTGTGAATTGTTGAACGGTTTCAAACTGGTTTAGACTGAATGAATTAATGGAGGGGAATAGCTGTAATTGTCTAAGAACATTTCATAAATTGATATTAGCACAGTTACTGCATTAATTGAGTAGGCAGCTGTGCTGAGGCTTAATGAATCTAATATCTCTTATACAGTACATTGGAGAAAAAGGGGTAGCTTTATCTGAACTGTACTCTTGCACACTAACTTCGCATTCCATATACAATCAACACCAACTATTAATTCTACACTATCCATACAGACTGTACTCATAGAAATGTCCACTTTCTACAGACTACTCAAACAGACCATATATGATTCACACGTTTACTCACACACAATGTACACTATGCAGACACCATACTCACATACTCAGGACACTACCCACACAAACCCAGTACACTATCCACACGCACAGTTCTCAAGGTTAATGAAGGAAATTCAGGTTAATCGAGGAAAGCTAGCACTGATTGAGGGAAGACTAACTGTGTCTAACTGAATTGATTCAATTTTGTGATGAGGTAACAGAGAGCTGATGAATGCAATGCTAATGATGTGTTGTACATGAACTTCTAAAAGGCATTGGACGAAGTGCCACACAGCAGCTTTGTGAATAAAGTTACAGCGCGAGAAAAAGAACAATAGCAACATGTGAATTCGACTGAGTGACAGAAAATAAAACAGTGGTTCATGGATGCTTCATGGACTGGAGAGATCCACTGGGGTTGATATTAGGACCCCGGCCATTCCTGATATTTAAATGATCTGAACATTTGGTGTTCAGTACAGGACACAACTAATCAAAAAACAACTTTGTTCTGATGGCAGAAAGAATGAATTAGAAAAGAAAGCAGATATTTTGGATTGCTAACAGTAACACATATCACTCTTAAAGCACAAACACGCAAGAAAACCTCCAGACCCTGGGAATTTGGGTGCCAAGTTTTGCTCTGAATAGGAATTGGTGAGTTTGACTAATGTCAGCTGGGTTACTATATAAACTATGACAAGAATTCAAGCTTGGATCAACAGGTGGATGGATTAACTACCAGGGACCTCAATTTGAGTTGGAGCTCAAAGTCATCAGGATTCCATCCAGTTTTTCACAATGCAATCATTTTTCCAGAAAGTAAAGCCACTCTCCACCCTCTTACCGCATCAGCAGAATCCATCTGGAAGAGTTCCTAGCTATGCCAGGAATTTTATCCAATACATTCGCAGTTGACCACCAACAAATGGCTTGAACTCCAGTGCAGATTTCCGAATGGTCCCAATATTCAAAACCACTTGCAGGCGGTAGCCTCCCAGACAATCCATGAAAATAATACGGCCAGAAGCCTCCCAATCCCCACCCCACATCATCCCTTGCATCACCCTCCCTCACTTCCTTGGTACAGGGTATGGGTCTTATATTTGATCAGGTACAGGATCTACACATGTGGATTGGAGCCTACATCACACTCATTCATCAGCGAGCAGTTTCTTTCAGACCAGAAATGCCTGCTGCAGTCACAAGAGAAAGCTGGGAAACCACACTCAATGACAAAGCATAAAGGGAGTTTCATTGTGTACAGTTCTGGTCACCATATTACAAGGAGGATATGGAGGGTATTAGTTATGAAGAGAAATTGGATAAACCTGGTTTGTTTTCACTTAAATGCCAAAGGATGAAGAGCAACCCGATAGAAGTTTATAAAATTATGAAAGGCATGGGCAGAATATATAGTCAGAGTCTTTTTCCAAGGGTAGAAATGTCTATTACTAGGGCTATAGGTTTAGATTAAAAGGGAATAGATTTAAAGGAGATGTGAGAAGCAAGTTCTTTTTTACACGGAGTGTCGTAAGTTCCTGGAATGTGCTACTGGAGGTGGTGGGAGGTGGATACAACAGTAACATTTAAGAGGCACCTTAACAGATATATGAATAAGCAGGGATAGGGACCACAAAGAGGCATAAAGTTTTTCGTTTATAAAAGCATCATGTGTCGGCGTAGTCTTGGTGGGCCGAAGGGCCTGTTCCTGTGCCATACTGTTCTTTGTTTATTTTTGTTGTGCCACTATCTCATGCCAACTGGGGCTAGGACTTCAGCCACTGCTGAGAGGAAATGGAAGCAAAGCATTTTCACTCATCATAAATAGCTGTGAAAATCTTCAGAAGTTTTGGCCTTCACCTCCATGGCTGTCCAAGAAAAACTGGAAAACTAACTCTCTAGCTGTCTTGTTTTAAAGCCAAGAACCATTAGTCCCAAGACGGTGGGGTAGGCGTGGGGGCATCCATGCTCAGGAGAACATTAACTTCTAAGGAGCAAACTATTTCCCGGCTGCATTCCGACAGCCATAATTCTCAAAACAAACAACCTTTGTGGAGAAATTACAATGTGTGCTTCTAAAAGGAGTGGATTTTTTTTAGGTAGAGAGGTCATGGAGCAGACTTCAACAATTACTGGTACTTACACAGGCAATGTGCACTCTTGCAGGTTACACATTCTGCGGATAGGTTTCGGTTTCTTATCGGCATCACAGAAGTTACGATGAACCACTTTATTGTCAGTCTTCCTGCGGCATCCATACTTTGTGTACTGAAAACCTGATAACGAAAGGTTAATCTCCTTTCTGAGTGATCGTAACCCGCACCATTTTATTAACATTCATATAACCATACAAAGAAACCTAATGCATCCTTCACCTCATCCTATTGATTGAAATTCAGTTTGCTCATCCCCAAGTTATGAGTGGGTGCCATTGGGCAGGTCAGCATTCATTGCCCATCAATAGCTGTTCCGAGGAGGTGATGATGAGCCTTCATCTTGAACTTTTTTTTTATTGATTTACAATGCCGTTGGCATCACTGGCTAGGGCAGCATTTACTGCCTATCCCTAATTGCTCAGAGGGCAGTCAACACGTTGCAGTGTATCAGGAGTCACATCTATGCCATACTAGGTAAGGTTAGCAGATGTCCTTCCCTAAAGGCCATGAGTGAACCAGACAGGTTTTCCTCCAACAATTGGTTCATAGTACCCTTTGGACTCTTAACTTCATGTTTTTTTTTACTGAATTCAAATTCTATCATCAGCAATGGCAGGATATGAACCTAGAACACGGGGTCTTTAGGTTAATAGTTCAGCCATAATAGCACAGGGCCATCACCTCCCACTTAAGATAATGAATTGTTTGATGCATTGAATACTTCATTACACAACTTTAGATGCTGTTTTAGGGAAATTTCCGGAAGAGTAGGGCAACACAACATCCTGATACACATGGGCAACTAAGCAGGTACCATCACTGAAAGCTGCTGTCTGAGTTATTCCCCAATAACTTTGAACGTTTACAGTCTCACCAATAGTTTCACTACAAAATAAAGATCAATGTGACAACATCCTATTATTTCTTTCAATGATTTTGATTGATGGATAAGGAATGAATGGGGCATCAAGGAGAACTCCTTTGGTTTACAGATTGGACCTTTTCTCGTTATCTAATCCAGAAGAAGGCACTTGCAGCAATGCAGCATGACCCTGCAGCGTTTGAACTGCCAGATTGAATTGCGTGTTCAGGTTTTTTGGAGTGGGGTATGAATTCACAGCCCCCAGGCTCAGAGATGGGAATTTTTCGTCCAGAACCAGGGCTATCACCATAGTTAGCACAGCACACACTAAATGGTCATCATGTGCTGTTTTTGCTACAAACAAAAGACATTAAAGCACAAACCACAGTGAGACAACATTTATGTTTCACTTTACATTCAGACAGAAGTACCTCCACCACATGGTTTGGAACACTGGGACCAGTTCTTCAAAGCCCACTCAAAGGCATGGACATCTTCTTGAAGCACATTATTGTTGCTGATGGTTGGCAAGGAGTCTTCATGAATAATGTAGTTATAGGTGAGAGTAGATTTTGTGCTGTTATCCCGAGGGATAATCTGAAAGAAACAAAGGCACAATTGATTTTATGGATGGCTGATGATTCTACATTGCTGGTCACAACTCTACCAGAAGGATGTAGATGCTTTGGAGAGAGTACAGAAAAGGTTTACCAGGGTGTTGCCTGGTATGCGAGATTTTAACTATGAAGAAAGGTTGGATAGAATGGGTTTTATTTTCACTGGAACACAGGAAGTTGAGGGGTAACCTGATAGAAGTTTATAAGATTATGAATGGCACGGAGACAGTAGAAACTATGAGGCTTTTTCCCAGGGTGGACTAGGGGACACAGTTTTCAAGGTGTGAGGGACGAGGTTTAAAAGAGATGTACAAGGCACATTTTTCACACAAAGGGTAAGGGAAATGGATCCTGTAAGTGAAGACAGTTTTAATATGGGAGGGCAAAATGTGTCAGTGCAGGCTTGGAGGACTGAAGGGCCTGTTCCTGTGCTGTATTGTTCTGTGTTCTTTATCTCAATACCTGCAGGTATTTTCCTGGTCTGACATCTGGAAACTGATCGCTGCATTTAAAGAGTCTCTACACCCAGCTACTGAGAAATTTAGTGCTTCCATACTTGTCACTGCTTTTGTTTTGTATTGACAAATCTTATCTCCTGTACTCAATCCCTCCCCCTACACACGCATAACAGTAATTTTTTTTGTTAATTCCAAACTCATTTATCCTGATTCTGTATTGGCTTAGAAATTGTTTACATCTAAAATCTTCCAGTTTTGATGATAGATCATGGACCTGAAATATTATCACTGTTCCTTGCTCCAAGGGTCCTGCCTGACTTGATGCAGCATGTGCAGTCACAGGGAGAATTTCAGTTTAAGTCCCTTTGTTCTTTGTGCCCCTACCAGAGGAAATAATTTCTCTGATTCCACTTTATAGAATAGATAGAATCCCCACAATGTGGAAACAGGCCCTTTGACCCAACAAGTCCACACTGAACCTCAGAGCATCCCACCCAGCCCCATGCCCCTGTAACACACCTAATCTACACCTCCCTGAACACTACGGGCAATTTCGCAAGGCCAATCCACCTAACCTGCACATCTTTTGGACTGTGGGAGGAAACTGGAGCACCTGGAGGAAACCCTTGCAGACATGGGGAGAATGTGCAAACTCCACACAGGCAGTCACCTAAGGATGGAATTGAACCTGGGCCCCTGGTGCTATGAGACAGCAGTGCTAACCACTGAGCCACCATGCCGCCCCACCTTCCTAAAACTTTCTAACCACTTAAACACTTCAATCAGATCACGCCTCAATCTTGTAGAATCTAAGCTGAAGTTTTGCAGCCAGCCCTCATAATTTAACTTTCTAAGCATTGGTATCATTCTGTGTTAGAGAATCACAGAATCCCTACAGTGTGGAAACAGGCCATTTGGCCCATTGAGTGCACACCGACCCTCCAGAGTTCATCCCAACTGGACCCACCCCCTTACCCTATCCCTGCATTTCCCACAGCCAATTCACCTGACCTGCACATCTTTGAACCTTGGGAGAAAACTGGATTCTGTAGACGAAAACCATGCAGACACGGGGACAATGTGCAAACTCCACACAGACAGTCATCCGAGGGTGGAATCAAACCCAGGTCCCGCGTGCTGTGAGGCAGCAGTGAACCTCAGGTCAATAGCATTTGTTATGCCAAGGTTTAGCACAATGCTGCTTGACAGTTCTGTGAGTCTGCCAGTTGAAGTGGCTTGCTAGAATAGAATGACAAAAGAAACCTGTGAGAGTGGGAACTCAGTGCAAAGCAAGGTAGAAGGTGGTAAGTAATTAAAACCAAGGGGCAACAGTAAATAAGGAATTATGTAAGTAAGCAGAATAATGAATTTGATCAAGGGGATAAAATAAAAGAAACTAAACAGACAATAGCAAAATTTAAGGGATCAAAATTGCATTAAATAAAAATTTGTATGTTTCATATGCCCCAGATAACATCATATGTGAGAAGTATCTCTGATTGCTCTGATCTTGAGAAGCATGGCATGTGGAAGACTAAGAATTTCTGGAGTACTTATTCCAGGACATGGTTATGCAGCAGTTGCAGAGCATTCAGGAAGATAGAGAGCAGGTGACCATTTGACAGGGTAGGAAGAAGCAGGCGATACAAGAATTCTCTAGAAATATGGCTGTTTCAGAACACGGGGAGAGGAATGAATGAACTCTGCAGTACATCCACACTGCAGTGGTGAAAATGATTATACAAGGGTATAAAACAAAGTACAAAATGCAGTTGTCATAGGAATTCAACAGTCAGGCAATGCATGGTTTCTCTAAATTCCAAAATGATGTTGTGTTACTTCCCTGGTACCAGGGAAAACAACATCGTTAAATGGATGCAGGACATTTTTTCATATTGAAGCAGATAACATAACAAGTAACGGTTCTGACAGGTTTTCAGGAGCAGGGGAAATTAAGGAGCAGGAAGATAGTAACCTCCAAATTACTCCCACTGTCTCAGTATAGCAAAGAGGGTTCAGATTTCTGGTGCACCAAGACGGTTCTGGAATAGGGAAGTGGTATAATTTAACAAGGATAGGGGCAGCAGATGGAAGTTGCACAACGGATTGACAGAGGTATACTATAGAGAAAAGCAGTGTCTCAGAAATAGGACCAATCAGGCAGGGGTGAAATGTGAGGCACACTCAGTTGGTCTAAACTAAACATGCATGTAAAAAGATGGAAAGTGTTAAATATAGATTGGGGAGCTGCACTCACAAGTAACTGTGCAGCATTATGATGTAATATTGGTACCAGAGATTAGGCTCCTACCAAGGAAACAATTTTTATGTTGCTATAAGAAAATCTTCAGGAACAACAGTACTTAAAATTAAAAGGTAAAGGGTTAGCAGGTATGGTGTAGCATATTGCTGCACTATTAGAGTGATAAAACATAGAATCATTAAATCTCTACAGTGTGGAACCAGGCCATCTGGCTCATTGAGTCCACAATGACCCTCCGAAGATCGTCGCTGCAACCCTACATTTCCCATGGCCAATCCACCTAACCTGCACATCTTTGGACTGTGGGAGGAAACCGGAGCACCCAGAGGAAACGCACACAGACATGTGGAGGATGTGCAAACTCCACACAGGGAGTCACCCAAGACTGGAATTGAACCTGGCGCTGTGAGGAAGCAGTGCTAACCACTGAGCCACCATGCCATGCCTAAAAAGTACTTGAGGGGTCAAAGGAAGATTCAATTTGGGGAAACAACAGAGCAGCTATTTCTGTGTTGGATGAAAATCAAAGGTCACTAAACACTAAAATAGAAACTGCCGGAAAATCTCAGCAGGTCTGGCAGCATCTGTGGAGAGAAATCAGAGTTAACATTTCGGGTCCAGTGACCCTTCCTTAGAGATCTTTCAGTTCTGATGAAGGGTCACTTGACCCGAAAGACTAACTCTGATTTCTTTCTGCAAATATTTCTTGACCAGCTGAGATTTTCCAGCAATTTCTGTTTTTGTCTTTGATTCACAGCATCCACAGTCCTTTTGGTTTTTATTGAGATAATGAAATAACTTTGCAGGCAAATAGCAGGAAGATGCAAGATCATGAGGATTTTGATAATGGAGGATTTTGCATTCTCTTAATTTTGACAAGAGAAACAAATGTGTAAAGGATGAACAGCTGATGGGATTTCTGAAATGT
>JAHRHZ010000024.1:7653907-7699600 GCA_024137785.1 Ginglymostoma cirratum
CCTGGGAGTATACATGCATGAGTTTTTTAAAGAGGCAGGACAAGTTTAAATAGTTGTTACAAAACCATTCCAGATGCTTGGTTTTATAAACAAAGGCATAGAGTATGTCTTCATACAACTTCAGTTGGACGCCTACTGAAGTATTATGTCTGGTTCTGAAACAAGTCTTTAGAAAGGATATCAAGGCCATAGAGAAGGTGTAGAGGAGATGTACTATAATGCTCTCAAGGGTAAAAGATTTCAGTTAATTAAAGAGCTGAGGAAAATGGACGTTGCTCTCCTTCATAAAAGGCTTAAGGGAGATTAAACAGAAGTGCTAAAAACATCGATGGATTTGTTGGCTGGAGTAGGAAAAAGTTGGTTATCAGAGCAATACTAATTGGTAACCATTGGATACACCAGAAGTAGTGAAAGAACCAGAAACATCATGAGAAAAGGGAAAATAAGCATCGACTTGTTATAATCTTAAGTGAAATGCCACAAGGGAAGCAGCTTCAATAATGCCTTCCAAAAGGGAAATATATAAGTACTTTAAGTGGAAAAGAAATAGGATTATTTGGAAAGAGCAGTGGAATGGAACTAATTGGATAAGGTGCCACACAGGTGAAATACAGAGATTGCTGGAAAAGTTCAGTAGGTCTGACTCCAGTTCTGAAGAAGGGTCGCTGGGCCTGAAAAGTTAACCCTGATTTCTGTTCACAGATGCTGCCAGACCTGCTGAACTTTTCCAGCAAATTCGTTCTGTGCTTCTTATTTACAGCAAGTGCAGTTCCTTTGGTTTTTACACAGACAAAATAGACAGGAAAGTCTACCTTCTGTTCGGCACCTTCCAACGAATCTATAACCTTTCAGATGTGGGATACTGAAAACTGAACACAGAATTCAGGTGGGATCTGAAAAAGCTCAATGCCAACTGAAGCATTTGTTTCTCCATTTTGTATTCTAATGCCCTTAAGATAAAGGCCTATGGGTCCACTAACATTTTCCTAAGTCAGAGGCACCTGTATTCAGTTGGTGGAATGACTCACACAGGGCAGTTCACAAACCATTTCAATTTTTTGACAATTCCAGATTTCGGCAACATCAGCTGCAGCTCTCTCTAGTCATTAGATCAGCAATTCCTTTATTTTGTTTTCTCATGGGATGTGGGTGTTACATGCTAGGTCAACATTTATTTACGATTCTAAATTTCATTTGAGAAGGCCTGCCTTCTTAAACCACTGCAGTCCATCCAGTACAGATACAACCGTATTACATAGTGGTTTCAGACCCTGTCTCCCCTCCATCATGAAGACTGCCTAATGCCAGTGCTCCGAAAGCTTGTGATTTCAAATAAGCCTGTTGGACAATAACCTGCTGTCATGTGACTTCTTACCTACTTCCATTTCAAAGATACCTCCCCATCTTTCCCTCTGTCTCAGTTCATTTGCTGCTGTAAACTTCATCCCTGCTTTTCTTACTTCTGGATCTGAATATTCTTCTGCTGTTCTAACTAGCCTCTAATCATCAAATCTCAATAAACTTAAGCAAATGAAAAGCTCTGATGCCCACATCATAACTCTTCCCAAGTCCTAATCACGGTCCACTCTACACTTGCTTAACTACGTTGGCTCCCAGTAAACCAAATGCCTTCATTCTAAGATAACAAGCATGAAACAAGAAATAACAAGATTAAAGATAACAAGAAATAAATAACTCATATGATAAATAAATAAATAAAATAAATAAATAAATCAATAAATAACAGGGGACTGGCAAGATTGCCTGCAAGCTGGGATATCACGGGGATATTTATCTAGAAATTTTGGGGCTGCTAAATGTCCAGAGATCAAAAGTTGTTAGCTTTATCAATAAAATTAAATAACAAGAAATAACAAATAACAAGATAACAAGAAATTCTGATGAAGGGTCTAGGCCCGAAACGTCAAGTTTTCCTGCTCCTCTAATGCTGCTTGGCCTGCTGTGTTCATCCAGCTCCACACCTTGTTATCTCGGATTCTCCAGCATCTGCAGTACCTTTTATCTCTGCCTTCATTCTAAAGTTCCTAATGTTCATATTCATCAATAACGTCACTCCCTCTATCTATATCTTCCTCCAGCCCTACAACCCTCGATCCAAACCCTTTTCATCTATCCATCAATCTCTCCTTTAAAATGCTGCATTTGACTAAACTTTTGGTCATTTGAATTAATGTCTCTTCCTTGAATTCATTGTCAATTTTTATCTGATTACACTCCACTACACCAACTTGGGAAGTTCCACCATGCTAAAGACAATGAATGTTAACTATTGTAATTCAAGAATTAATAAGACAGAATTTGGCAAAGAGACATATTCACCATAAGGCATAGCATTCAGTGACAGCTTGGTATAAGACATAGCTCTCCCTGCTCTGCAGGAAATATTACGATTGCATAAAATATGAACAGCTACACTGCTCAGTCTGTCATTCAAAAGATGAAATACCTTGCTTATACAGCACTCCACTGTTGACTTTCTTGATCGATAAATCTGAGAAGTCTGAACTGTTTATGCCAACTTCCCCTCCATTAATGTTTATCATATCAATACAAGTTGTTTGGGTCTAAGTAAGGAATCTGACAGTGCCCTATGTATGTTCTGCACTACACTCTCCTTGAGTGGTGCTTCCCGATTGAAAGTGGAGATCAATTATTTTTGCTTCATACTATTTATCTAGAAATTTTGGGGCTGCTAAATGTCCAGAGATCAAAAGTTGTTAGCTTTATCAAAATTCTTGTACTTGGCTGAATGAGAGGTCAGAAGAGTCACTCACCAGGATCACAACAGGATCATGCAAAGGACCATCTGTGTGAAGAGTTTCAATGTCATCCTCCAAGGTGTATGCCCACTCAACACCCAATTCAATAAAAACCTTTGTCTTGGGTTTGTCTCCTTTGCCATTCAGGATGTAGTGACCTGTAGCCTGGTTCTTGACAGCTGAGACATAAAATGAAGGTCTTTTTGTGCAAAAGTGGATAACAATAAATATGACCAAGGCTATCAAAGAAATTATTTTCTGTTTACAACAAAGGTATGCCTACATGTTACTACTTTATTTTACTTCGGGAATACTGAATGAAAGATATTATAGCATTAAAATATTGAGAGAATAGGTCAATGAAATTATTTCCAAATATACCAGAAAAAGTAGTGAGCAGCCCGCGTTGACCTATTGACAGCAATATATTATTACTGTCAATAATATATTGACAGTATTGCTTATATCAATGCAGAACAGTCTTCAAACAAATTTTAGCGATTATCTTTAATCAACGGTTGGACAACAACTGGGACCATGGAGGGAAGATGGAGTAATAGACCAAGTAACATAATATGACATTTTGGCTCAGTGTTGGTTTCTTCCTGAATTATAACTGTCATAGGTCACTGTCCCACTCCTGATTTGAAGCAATTAATCATGGCTGTCATTGACTGAACAGTGGGATACAGCTGCACCGTGGGAATACATTAAACTGGCATGCTGACTATTCAAGACGCAATAATTAACTGCTATGATGTCCAACATTCCTGAAAAAACTAAAAATCGAGTGCCATTGCAGATCAGGCAGCACTGTGTGGACAGAAGGACAGCTAATGTTCTGAATCTAATAGATTCTCCTTCAAATTGAATTCTGAAGATGACTCATATCAGACTCGAAACAAGAACTCTACTTCTCTCTCCACTGATCTCAGCAGTAGTGGCACTCACTCACTACTGAGTATGATTGTCCACAGAGGTAATTCCGTGACACTGGTCATGGGTTCTGTGGATCCTTGTGGGCCTAACTGGCCCCATTCTAGAGCAGCATCTCTGACCACATATTTGGGCAGGTATGTTGTGGAGGTGGAATTGGTCTTTGGGCTCGAGATCGTTGGCATTCCTTTCTCCAGTTCCTTTTCCGTACTTCCCCTTGACAATGGTGCTCTCAAAGACTTGTGTCCCTTCATACAGGAGTTTCCTGCAAGTCAGTTTCGTCTGAATGAGTGTCGCCCAGTCGTTGACATCTATGTTGCACTTCTTGAGGGACGGCTTTGGAGAGGCTTTAAAATGCTTCCTTTGTCCTCTTGTCCAAGTGTCTTCCTTGAACTAATTGAAGATAATTTGCTTTGGCAGTATTGATGGCAGGCACCCTAATCATGTGGCTGGCCCAGAGGAGTTAGTTTCGGAGGGTCACGACCTCAATGCTAGTGCTATTGGCTGCTTCAAGGATATTGATGTTAGTCTGCCTGTCTTCCCAGCTGATGTGGAGAAAGCATCTCAAAAAGAGTTTATGGCACTTCTCAAGGGTCTTGAGGTGGTGTCTACACATAATCCAAGTTTCAGAGATAATATCCACACCACGGGGAAACTTGTTGAACATGGAGAAAAGGGTGGGAGGGATGGCACATCTCTGCTTGACTCCTTAATTGACCTCAAACAATTCTGTCACATTACAATGCCAAATAGTGACTCGGCTTCTCTATTCACTGATGCTAATGGACCTGCTGAATTTCTCCAACACTTTCTGTTTTTATTTCCAATCCTCAGGAACTCCATTATTTTTCTTGTATTCCCGACTCTGTCATTTGTTATTCATTTCCCTACTCTAGCTCTGTCCTAAACTTAAATGTTCTGTCATTCTATACCAAATCCAAACGCTATGCTCACCTATACTATACCCAAGATCACTCTGTCTATCCCAAATCCAGCTCTCTGTTCTCCTTTCCCAAATACAGGTCTCTGTCCTCCTATCCCAAATCCAGGTATTTGTCCTTCTGTCCCAAATCCAGCTCCCTGTTCTCCTGTCCCAAATACAGGTCTCTGTCCTCTTGTCCCAAATCCAGGTATCTGTTCTTCTGTCAGATATCCAGTTCTTGGTCCTTCTGCCTGAATTCCAGCTCTCTGTCCTCCTGTCCCAAATCCAGCTCTCGGTACTCCTGTTCCAGATCTGAGTTCTCTGTCCACCTGTCCCAGATCCGAATTCCTCTTTCAACTTTCCCAGAGCCAAGCCCTCTATCCTCCTGTTCCAGACCTGAGCTTTGTGTTAACCTGTCCTAAACATAAGTGAGCTCCCTTTCTGCCTTTTTCAAACCGAGCTAGTTTCTCTGCTTAAAATGGCCTTTAATTTGGTTTCTTGGATTGGCACTGCCCCAGGGCAACCCAAACAGGTCATCAGTTTGTTTGTCCTCTTGTGGAGGAACACTCAGTTTGAACTGACTTAGCTGATCTGAGGAACAGCAGTGGAATGACCAATTAGGACCTGTCAGGAGGAAGATTTCTATCAGGAACTGCGCATGTGTAGATGTGGAGTGAAAGCTGAGGTGGGCTTTGCCTGTTATGCAATCTCAAGGTAGCAATTCCAGGCTCCGGGATAAATAATGGGCACTTGAGCAAGATAAAGTCGGCACAGTAGTGTTCTTAGAACTGTACCCCTGCAAGGAGACATCACTTTTAGGAGAAAACCGGGAGACAGGATGGACTTCCAGAGCAGTAATATGCTATTTCTGAGTCAGGTCCTGTCAAATTTTCAACAGCCATGTCATTGAGTAGTTCAATAATACATGTAACAGGTATGCTAATGAAGAGAAGCTATCTTTTATTAAAGTAAAATGTCTCAAAAGTTACTTCTGGTGCAGAAGCTTGAGAAATCGGAATGCCTATTAGGAGTTTAGATGTAATCTACCAATGATTTTTGGTTCATCTTTGAAAGATCGCATGAGCACAAAAGGATGCATTCTCAATACCATTCTATACAAGTTCAAATTTACACTAAGAGTGTATTTTGTAAAATGAGCACGCACAGTTCAGAAGAAGGAGGCTTTGTATTCTTTGCATAAATGTTAGCTATCATTAGGAGATCTTTGCAACAGGAATGAGTGCGTTCAGATACAGTGCTTAAAATGTAATTGATGCTAAGTAAACCTGCCAAGCATTGTTAGGTTAGTACTTACCAAGAATGTGAGGAGAAACCTCGTCTTCTTGGATGAAGATATGTCTAGAACCAGATGGGATCTCAAACATCTTTAAGTAGCCTTTGCATATGTTAAGGTCAATGATAGAAGCAAAAAGAAAGAAAACATAGTGGTGATTAATATAGCATTCTAGTATAAGTTTGGTTTGAAGTAGGCATCATAAAGCTTGTATACATTTTGCAAATTCTGGTTAAAATTGTCAATCAGGCTTGTGACATGCTCCACACATACATATAGCTCAAACCTTACTCTGTGACCAGGAGGAAAAACAATGTACGTGTTTGTCACAAGGTCCATTGACTGTTCAGCTTGTGATGTGATGACTTACTGGCCCTGAGTGATCACCGAGCTTGCGAATTTACTGAATGATGAGCACTGTTGCAAAATGAATGCTCTGATGCCCCTTCCTTTGCTCTTCATGATTACTTACCAAAAAGAACTCTCGAGTGCCTTGACTCAGAGATGTCAAGGTTTCTAGCTCCCTTGGGCAAAATGAATTGTCTTCTGGTTCGCCCTTAAATAAAATGGTTTTGTCAGTTTTGCTGGAAACTGTTTCCATTTCATTGCCAAGTAATATGAAAATTATGTAAGACAAAGTAACTCTGACTCAAATGGGAAGAATTAATAGTGCATGTATCCAGTGGAAGACACCAGACACAGTTATTTGAACATGGGAGATCATTGTCAATGTAAAAACAAAAGCTGAAAACAAGATTGTGAGAAATGTCCAGCTCAGGCCAGACTGGATACTTGCAAACATGTTTTCCCAAGGTTCCAAGTTCATTTTGGTATCTCTTGCTTAATTTTTTACCTGTTGAAAAAGTTTGGATCGTGGTTAGCTGCAGCAGAGTCACCACAAGTCACGGTCAAAACAGCCATTTCTGAACCTTGGTGACTTCCTCCTTTACCAACGTTTACAAAATTCCCTTTAATTTATCCTTTACAATGTAATAATTATAAAAACAAACAATAATCATAGGATTTTTAAGTTCTTAAAGTATACTGTTGGCCTGCTTTGGCCTTGCTCAAGATCCAAGTCTTGCAAACCAGGCAAAGCTACTCTGTCCAAGGACAGCTGTATCACACATGCCTGCGTAAAATGCTTTGTTAACAAGTTACTCAAAGTGAGACTCCAGGTAATATTTATAAGAGGGATAAACAATCCTGTCTATTTCTGTAAAGGCTATCATTGTTTTGACATTTTTCTCAAATAGTGTTGCAAGGTTAGTCAAACTTTAAGTCATTGATGAGTTAAACAGATAATGCAGGTTGTCATTCCTGAAAAACAGTTCTGTAATGTTCCCCAGGGAAAGGAAATTGTATGAAAAAATATTGCCATTTTATCAGCTAATGTAAGAACTTAAGAACCAGGAGTAGAATTAGGCCATAAAGCACTTCAAATTTACTTTCCCATTTGATATGTTCAAGGTTGAACTTTTATATTATCTGCTTTCATAAACTGATAGTTCACAAGTTACGATCAAGGTCCGTATCAACAATCCCGCAGCATGCATGAATAAAGATACTTTCATTTTATAAGTGCACAAGTAATGTCAGACCATGAGAAGGGAATAACACCAATGACAGCATAAGGAACAGAATTAGGCCATTTGAACAATCAAGGCTGCTCGACCACTCGATCATGGTTGATATGTTTCTTCGACCCATTCCCCTGCTTTCTCTCTGTAACCTTGGATCCCTTTACTTACCAAGTACCTATCTTTCAATGCAGTGTGGAGTTGGAGGAACACAGCAGGTCAGGCAGCATCATAGGAGCAGGAGGGTCGACGTTTCGGGTTTATACTCTTCATCAGGGCTGGGGTCGGGGAATGGAGCTGGGAAATAAATAGACGGAGGAAGGGTGGGGCTGGGGGAAGATAGGTGGGATTGAGATAGGTGGATCCTCCATTGACCATAACGCCTTCAACCGCATCTTTTGCATTTCCCGCACTTCTTCCCTCAAAACCCCTCCCCCAAAGAAAAATAAGGACAGACCTGTCTTGGTCCTCACATACTACCCCACCAATCTCCACATCTAGCGCATCATCCTCCACCACTTCTGCAACCTACAATTCAACTCCACCACCAAAAGAAATATTCCCCTCCCCACTCCTATCTGCCTTTTGTAGGGACCGCTCCCTCCGCGACTCCCTTGTCTGCTCCACACTCCCCCCTAAACCCACCACACCCGGTGCTATACCTGCCTCTGCACCTCCCCTCTCACCTCCACCCAAGGCCCCAGACAATCTTTCCAAATCCGACAGGGATTCACCTGTACATCCTCCAACCTGGTCTACTGTATCCATTAGTCCTGATGTGGCCTCCTCTACGTCAGTGAGACCAAGCACAGACTCGGTGACCGATTTGCGGAGCATCTGTGCTCAGTACACAATCCTCAACTCCTTCCGTTCGCTAGCCATTTTAACTCCCCCACCCACTCCCTGGGTGACATGTCCATCCTGGGCCTCCTCCAGTGTCACAATGATGCCACACGTAAACTGAAGGAAGAAGACCTCATATTCCACCTCGGGAGCCTATAGCCAGATGGCCTCAACATAGAATTCACCACTTTCAAAATGTCTCCACCCCTGGCCTCATCCCATGTCCAACCCTCTCCTTTATCCCCCCCTCCATGACCTGACACAACCTGTCCATCTTCTTCCCCACCTATCCACCCTAACCTTCCCACTGGCCAATCCCAAGTATCCGTACCTGCATCCACTATCGCCATCGGAACTGCCTTCCCCCAGCCCCACCCCACCTCCCTCTATTTATTTCCAAGCTGCCTTCCCCGTCCCCAAGCCTGATGAAGGGTGTAAACGTGAAGCATTGACACCTCTGATGCTGCCTGACCTGCTGTGTTCCTCCAGCTCCATGCGGTATTGGCTCTGACTCCAGCATCTGCAGTTCTTGCTACCTCCAAGAACCTATCTATCTCTGTCTTAAATATACTCAATGACTTGGTTTCCACAGCCTTGGGTTCCATAGATTAGCCATCCTGCGGCTGATGAAATCCTCCTTATCTCAGTTCTAAAAGATTGTCCCTTCACTCTGAGGCTGTGCCCTTGGGTCCTAGTCTTTCCTACAAGTGGAAACACCTGCTCCATGTCCACTCTTTCCAGGCCTCTCTGTATTCTGTAAGTTTCAATGAGATCCACCACCTCATCCTTCTAAATTCCATCAAATTCACAAATGAAATGAACTTCCTGAGGAAGTGGTGGATGTGGGCACAGTTACAATGTTTAAAAGACACTTGGATAAATACATGACTAGGAAAGGTTTGGAGGGATATGAGCCAGGAGCAGGCAGGTGGGGCTAGTTTAGTTTGGGATTATGTTCAGCATGGATGGGTTGGACTGATGGGTCTGTTTCTGTGCTGTATGACTCTATGAGTACAGACCCAAAGTGCTCAGCCACTCCTCATATGACAAACTTTCATCCTAGGGATCATTCTTGCAAGCAACTTCTGAACCCCCTCCAAGGCCGGCATATCTTTGTTTAGATACAGGGTCCAAAAGTGCTCACAATATTCCAAATGCAGTCTGACCAGAGCCTTATACAGCCTCAGAAGTACGTCTCTGCTCTTGTATTCTAGCCCTCTTGAAATGAATGCTAACATTGCATTTCCCTTCCTAACTGCCAACTGAACCTGCACATTAACCTTAAGAGAATCCTGAACATGGACTCTTAAATTTCCTTGTGCTTCTGATTTTCAAAACACTTCCTGGTTTAGAAAATAGTCTATGTGTCTCTATTCTTCCTACCATAGTGCATGAATGACCTCACACTTTCCCACATTGTATTCTACCTGCCACTTCTTTGCCCACTATCCTAGCCTGTCCACGTCTTTCTCCAACCTCCCCGCTTCCTCAACACTACCTGATCCTCCACCAACCTTTGTGTCAACAATCAAGCATGATATTGTGGAAGCAGATGTAGCCCATCCATGTTGACTGCAAAGAGGAAGCAGACTATTCACCTGAGTAAGGAACCTTAAAGAGAGGCTAAAACACACAGTGAGGTTCATTATTTCTAACTCAGCATAATATAGGAGTATTAAGACAAAGTTTTTATTATATCTAGCTGAATGTCTTCACTTCAAGCCTGAGGAGATGTTGGAGTCTATCAGCATCAGTTGCAATCTGCACTGAATTTGTGTGAAGCTGGGAAACCCTTCAGTAAGGGATATAGAGGATTGGATAAAGAGAAAAAAGGGAGGTTTTTGGCAGAATTTGAAGGCTCAAAAGACCATAAACCCACAAGAGTACAGATTGTGCAAGGAGAAATTTTAAAAAGAAATTAGGAAAACAGAAATGGGACATGAAAGACTAAGGACAACAACCTACGGGCAGGCTTGTCATTGGGCTGATCGTTGGCAAATGGAATTTAATCTGAACAAATGTGAGGTGACTTGGGCAGGACAAACAAGGCAAGGGCACATATGATGAACAGGAGGAACCTGAGGAACGTGGTATGCATACTCACCAGTCCATTAAGGTAGCAGGACAGGTAGATAAAGTGGTTAAGAGGACGTATGGGATATTTGCCTTTATTGAAGTATGGCGCATAAGTGCAGGAAGGTAATGTTGGAACTGTATAAAATGTTAGTTATGTCACACTAGAGTATTGTGTGGAGTTCTGGAATCCAAAATTACAGGAGG
Source organism: Ginglymostoma cirratum (assembly GCA_024137785.1). Classification (NCBI taxonomy): domain Eukaryota; kingdom Metazoa; phylum Chordata; class Chondrichthyes; order Orectolobiformes; family Ginglymostomatidae; genus Ginglymostoma; species Ginglymostoma cirratum. Next base: position 7,664,543 of record JAHRHZ010000024.1, read on the forward strand.
AATGTGTTTGCACTGGAGAGGGTGCAGAGGAGATTTACCAGCATGTTCCCTGCGCTGGAGAGTTTTAGTTCTGAAGAGAGATTGGACAGACTGGGGTTGTTTACCTTGGAGCACAGCAGACTGAGAGGGGCCATGATTGAGATGTATAAAATAATGTGGGGTCAGAGTAGACAGGAAGAAGCTTTTCCTCTGGGTGGAGGGATCAATGATTGGGGGGCATGGACTTAAAGTAAGGGACAGGAGATTCAGAGACGATGTGAAGAGAACTATTTTCACCCAGAGGATGGTGGGAATCTGGAACTCACTGCCTGGATGGGTGGGAGACACAGGAACGCTCATAATATTGAAGAAGTATTTAGGCATACATTTGTGATGCTAAGGCACGCAAAGCTATGGGCCAAGAGCTAGAAAATGGGATCAGAATAGTTAGGTGGTACTTTTTGACTCGCAAGACTCAATGGGTTGAAGGGCTTTTTTATGTGTTGTAGAACTTCATGAGTCAGTCTGATACCCTGTGCATATGAGGATTCTATTTGTGCAGCACTAGTCAGTCAGATGAATTGCAATGCATGTGAACAGCGGCAGTTCATAAGAGCTGCAGCTCTGTTATATCCTCAGTTACTTCTTTCCACAATCCTTAATGCGCTGACGGAGAAACACAAGGAGTACATGGGAATGAATTAAATGGGTTCACAACTCTGCATCTGGTAACATTAACTTTCCGCTTGCCTCACACCATTCCTTCTGGATATGCAGTGATGCAGGAATAAAAGTAGTTGATTAAGGGAGATATGTCAATCTGCTTAAATATAGCTCGACTTTTAGCAGATAACCAAAAGATCCTAATGCCATGGTGGGAATGCATAATCAGCCTATAAAGTAGAATCAATTGAAGATGGAGAAGAGAATTTTCCTCTGCTGCCAACCAATTGTGTCGGCGGTGGGGGAGGTGTACATTTCCTTTATGTAACTTTATGGGGACCTGGCGACATTGGAAAAAATCTCTCTGCTCAGCTCAACTGAGGTGGTCCCTCTGCAACCACCCATTTTGAGCAAATTTCCTCTGGCACTGTTGTAATTACATAAAGAATTATTTTCATTGTGCATTATGCACAGGAAAAGTCTGCCCAAATGCTATTAAAAAAAATTGGATTAATCCTCTTTTTGTCTTCACAGATGCTGCCAGACCTGCTGAGCTTTTCTGGCAACCTTGTTTTTGTTCCTGATTTACAGCATCCACAGTGCTTTTGGTTTTTAACTTAGATTAACCGCTGCTTCTGAGATGGAGTAAGTTACCCCCTGACATATATATCACAGCATGGTTTTCATATGTAAAATAGTGAAGATTGTTACTACCCCCATCATCTTTACATGTCATACATTGTTGTACGTCTGAAGTATCTGTGAATGTTCTCCTCTAAAGTCCTGGTCAGCCACCAAAAGTTTGGGGCAAAGTCCCAATTTACATGTCTCAGTTGATCTGTTTCCAAAATTTAAAGAGTTGAGAAAAATTCCTGAAAGATATTCCAAACGTATTTCTCTAACATAGATCAGGGTGTATTATAATCAGTGGTTACTTCCATGGGAGATTGCAAAACACTCCTGGAAATTCTACCACAATATTTCAACCATATTTCAAAGACAAAGTTCAACACAAATCAGCGTTTTCCTACCTGACTTCTTTGGTGTTCTAGTAAATGTTCCTTTCACTGTTCTGCAATGCGAATTGTCCCCACCACATACTCCACACTTGTCATCCACTTTGTTTGAGCCAATTTCTTTATCACACCCGACTTTCTGTGGAGATAAAACTTTAATCAACACCACAGTAAAATGCAGTTGTAAAACAGACTACATTACAGAAACACCGGGGACCGGTGCAGCTTGTTCACTTCTCTAGCCGACTGCAGGTGAGAGAACTTAATGTGTTTGCTCCATTTTAGCAGGGTCATGGAGAGAAATCATTGACCCTTGGCTTCTCCCTATTACTGGGATGCTCATAATCATAGAATCCCTGCAGCGCAGAAACAGGCCATTCAGCCCATCACCAATCCTCAGAAGAGCACCCCACACAGACCCACCACATCCCTGTAACCCCACAATTCCCATGGCTAATCCACCTAGCCTGCACAGCCCTGGACACTGTTGGCAATTTAGCATAGCCAATCCACCTAGTCTTTGGACTGTGGGAGGAAACTGGAGCACCCGGAGGAACCTTACACAGACACTGGGAGAATGTGCAAACTCCACAGAGACAATCACCCAAGGGTGGAATCGAACCCAGGTTCACTTAGTTCTATGAGGCGGCAGTGCTAACCACTGAGCTACTGTGCCGCCTCAACTCTGCCCACTTTTTAACCCCCAACAGTTTCTGTTGACCAACTTTGCAAAGTGTTTTGGGCCTGATAGAATAACGCAGCAAGGAAAGAGGACATTCAGCCAATCAAGTCTTTACTAGTTCTTTCAAAAATAAATTCTGTCTGTCCTCCCACTGCATCCTCACCCATTCATTCCCTTTTCTCCCCTCCAGATATTTAGCCAATTCCTTTTGAACATTAATTTGAATCTGTATCCACATCAATTTCAAGGAGGGAGTGCATTCAAGTCCTGACAACTATATGTGGTAAAGTTTGCTCCTGTGTTGCCTCTAGCTCGTTTACTAATCAATTTGAATGAAGTTAAATCTCAGCTATTTGCTTATTGATCCTTCTTGAGGCTTTGGACTCAATTTCTATTTATTCTATCTAAAACCTACGTAACTTTATCTACCTCCAAAAAAATTCCTGGAGGCTCTTGACTCTTGGGAGAGCAACCTCAATTTTGCTGTAATAAAAGCTGCAGATGCTGGAGATCGGAAATAAAAATTGAGTGTGCTGGAGGAACTCAGCCAGTTTGGAAGCATCTGTGGAGACGGGAACAGAGTTTATGTTTTGAGTCTGATATGACTATACTTCATGAAGAATAACCTTTCCAGTGATGTCCACAACTAGAGAATTTTATTTTAAATATACAATAAAACTATGAACTATTGATAAGGAAGTCCCCACTTACTATATCCTTTGGATTCTCAAAGCAGAATACAATTCTAAACAATACATTGCTTTTTGGTTATTATATCAGCTTTAATCATAATTGTGATTCATCTTTGCTAATTATATTAAGATTATGAAGAACAGAGAGCCAGATATTGAGGTGCGATGATTTTTTAGACTTCTCCTTTGAAATGAGGCTGCAAACTGTCATTATATTCTGTCTCAAGACCTTTTGATAATTACTGATGTGATTGATTTTTGGGTATAAGTGTGACTTATAAGTATACTAATGTGACACATTAATGAAATACCCCTACTCAAAACTGGTAAATATCTGTGAGTAGATTTACATCGTTATCTTGCCGCCACAAAATGACAAAACAAAGTAAGAGATTTTATAGTCAAAGTAATACCAATGCCTTTATTTAAGTTTCCCAAATTTAAATTATTTCAACCTAATGTTGGTCAGTTAAAAGGGCCGATGTTAAAGTTTAGAGTTAAGAGTTGTTTCATATCATGTATGAAGTAGTGACATGAGAGCTGATTGGTACTACTTTAGAGCAACCGACTAACCATCCCAGTCTCTGACCCTCCTTGTTGCTGGTCAACTCTCCAGTGTCCAACATTCCCACTCTCTGGCTGACCACCCAGGTCTCCAACTCTTCTGGTCATTGACAGACTCTCCCTCGGGTTAATTTTCAGTGACACACCAAGTTGCTGATCCTCCTGGTCACCAGTTGACTCTCACGCTTAGGTTTATCTCTGCCAACCTTCAATTGCAGCTTGTTCTCCATCCAAGGGTCCTCTTCCTGCCTCTCACCACTCATATCCTGAGAACTTACACACAGCGATAGTTTGGGAGAGAGTGGCAATGGGCAGGAGAGGCAGGTATTGGAAGGGTTGATTGGTGATCGGTGAAGTCAGACAATGGGATGCTTACTGATGACTGGGTGTGTTGGCATATGAGAAAGGTGGTGCTTGGAAGGAAAACTGAAAGAGCACATTTCATTAAGTTACTTCATTTAGGAATTCAGCAATATAGAGTATTTCAATTCACAAAGTGTGTTGTTTTCAAATGATTTTTTTGGGGGAGCAAAGTCTAAAAAATTGCAACAGTTTGTCCTGATCTATGCTATGCAGACCCCTCACTGCCTCAAACCTCTTTAAATCTTCTCAGTCTTCTTTTCCCCGAGGAAAACACTCCTACTGTTTCAAATTGGTCTTCAGAATGGAAACTCCTCATTCTTGGGATCATACCTAGAATTTTTACTGCTCTCTCCGTAGTGTCTTCACATACTTCAGGAAGTGTAATGCCCAAAACTGTGTCAATACTCCAGCTCAAGTCAAACCAGTGTTTTGTACAAGTCAACATAACCTCCTTATTTTGAACTCAATGCCTCTATTAATAAATCATAATTTTATTTTCTTTATTCATTCACATGATGAGGGTATTGCTTGTAGGCAGCATCCCAGTTGCCAGTCAACTACATTGCTGTGGGTCTGGACTCACAAATAGACCAGATCAGGTAAGGATGGCAGTTTCCTTCCCTAAAGGACATTAGTGAACCAGAGGGTTTTTCCTGACAATCAGCAATGGATTCATGGTTATCACTAGATTCTTGATTCTAGATTTTTTTAATTGAATTCAAATTCCACCAACTGCTGCGGCAGGATTCAACCCCAGAGCATTATCTGGGTCTCTGGATTAACAGTCCAGCGATAATACCACTAGGCCATTGCCTAGCTGCTCTCTCAATCTGTCCTGCCACCTTTAATGACTTATCTATTCATTCATCCACTCCTGCATCCCCTTTAGAATTGTGTCCTTTAATTCATATTGCTTCTCCCCATTCTTCCAACCAAAATGAATCACTTCACAGTTTTTCAGAGTGAAATTCATCTGTCACTGCTCCCACCAATCCACCAATGTTTCATCACCCTTTTGAAGTTCTACATCCTCCTCCTTACAATTCACAATGATACCATGTTTTGTGTCATTCTCAAACTTTGAAATTCTGCCAAAGGTTAAGATCATTGATATATATCAGGAAAAGCAAGGATCCTAATAGTGACCTATGGGGAACTCCACTAGACATCTAGCACCGTCTAGTAATTAACCACTACTTTGTTACTCAGTTTCATGTCACCCAATTTTATATTCATGTTGCAATTGTCCTTTTTATTCAATGAGCTATAATTTTGTTTGTAAGTGTTGTACAGCATTGAATCAAATGCCTTTTGGAAGGCCATGTGCCAATAATATGACACTCAGCCATATCAAATATAATTACACTCATCCATTTGTTACCTCTCCAAAAAATGTCCGATAAGTTAGTTAAATCATGCTAGCAGTCCTTAATGACACACAAGTGTCCAAGAGGCTATTAATTTTGTCATGAATGATTGTAAACAGAATTTATTCCAGCACTGGCGTTAAACCTCCTGACCCATAGCTGCTAAGCTAATCTTTACGACTTTTCTTTGAACAAGATTTAAGGTTTGCAATTCTTTAAGCCTCTGACACCAACTCTAAATCTAAAGACATCGGAAAAATTACGGTGACTGCCTCTGCAAATTCCATTTTCACTTCCCTCCATGTCCTTGGATGGATCTCGTACTGTCCTGGTGACTTTTCTGCTTTCAGTGCAGACAGCCTGTCTAATACCTCCCCCTTCTCAATTTTAAATGCATCTAGTATCAAAATTTCCTCCCCTGTCTTGATGGCTGGGTGGCATCTTCTTCTTTGAAACTGACGGATGCAAAGTATTTCTATAACTTCAACCACACTCACTGTATCCACATGTCAGTTTACTTTCAGATCCCTCATTGTTCCTACTCCTAGTTTTACTATATTTTTCTACTTTTTGCACTTAATGAAGACTTAGGGATTTCCTTTTATGTTAACTACTGACCTGAAGCTTCTATGCTTATCCTGATTCTACTTAACATCACTTAAAAGCACAATTTTTCCTTCATTTTCTATATTTCTATTTTATTTCCATCTAGAGAGCTCTGTCGCTGTTTGCCTTCCCTTTCCTTCTAGAGGTCCAGGTCTGAAATAACTCCTTTTTGAAGGTAGTCCATTGTTCAGCCATCATCCTTCCCGTCAACCTCTGACTCCAACTTATTCAGTCCAGATACTATCTTTCTACTCCGACTCCAAGTATATTTAAAATAGAAGTTGATAAAGTTTTGCTCATCATTGTAAACGGTTATGGGGACAGTCTGGGCAAATGGCACTGAAGTGTTTGAATAACCAAGATCATAGTAAATGGCAGACTAAGCTTTATGGGCTGAATGGCCCACACATGTTCTTATGTTTCCATGTTCCTATTCATACCCATTGAATTTAGCTTCCCCAATGAATAATTTTATTCTGTATCATCCTTTGTCAGCCAATGACACAGTGACCACTATCTTCTAAATGCTGTCCTACTGACACTTGATCTAATTAGCTTATCCCATCCCCAAGAAGCAGATTAGCAGTGCCTGTTTTTGTCCTCCCTATTGTCACTCTTTACAAAATGTTTAACTGCATTTGTTAGAATCAGATCAAGCTATGAGAAGAATGGGCAGAACCCTACAGACTTTTTGAACTGAAATTACAACATGAACTTTAACATATTGATGTGAAATTCTTCTGTAGTTTTAGCCATTTGTTCTGTTCTAATGTCTAAATGGAACCTGGAAATGACTTCTTTTTGGTGGCACAGTTTAACTCATTTGCAATGGTAAAGTGATTGTGACTGATGTAACCAATTTCTTATGGACTTCAGCTCCCCATTGATTATTTGTGGCATAGGTAACAAAGGGGTTAGAAGTCTGCTTTGTTGGAAGACTATTGTCCACAAACAACATGAGATTAAACTATGTAAGTTATAGGGTTTTCCTTTGAAAAATTGTCAATAATAAAGTTCAATAACACATCTAACTTCTACATTCAATTATCTCCACAAATCACCGAATCATACAGTCCAGAAGAGGACCTTCGACCCATTGTGTTTGTACTGCCAAAAATATAATACTGCCTTTACTAGTCCCACTTACCCGCAATTGGCCTATAGCCTTGAAAGTTATGACAGTTTAGATACTCATCCAAGTACTTTTTAAAAGGTTGCAAGGTTGCCACTTCAACTATCTTCCCAGGTGGATTCCAGATTCCCACCAAGCTCTGGGTGAAAGAAGTTTTCATTAAACCCCACACTTCCCCACCAACTACATCTCCTGCCTTTCACTTTAAAAGTGTGCCCCTTTGTTCCTGACCCTTCAACTAAAGGAAACAGCTGCTTTCTATCCACCCTGTCCACCCTACTCATAATCGTCTACACTTCTATCAGGTCTCCCCTCAAGCTTCTCTGCTCCAAAGAGAAAAACATGTGCTTATAGAGCCCCTCTTCATAACTGAAATGCTCCATTCCAGGTAACTTCTTGGTGAATCTCCTCTGCACCCCTCCAGTGCAATTGCATCCTTCCTGTACAGCAGAGCAGACAGTACTCCAGCTGCGGCCTGACCAATGTTTTATACAGCTTAATGCAGCCTCCCTGCTCTTAAAATCGATCTCTTGACTGATAAAGGCAAGTGTCTCAGATGCCTTCTTAACTAGCTTATTAACCTGTCCTTCCATCTTCAGGGATTTGTGGACAAGCACCCCAAGCTCTCTCTGTTCCTGTGAGTTTCCTTGTCTCTTGCTATTCATTGAATACTCCTTTGTCTTGTTACTTCTTTCAAAGTGCATTATCTCACATTTGTCAGGTTTGAATTCCATTTGCCACTGATCTGCCTATCAGACCAATTTGATTAAATCTTCCCGTAGCCTAAGAATTCCCTCTTCACTGTCAACCAGCCAGCTAATTTTTGTGTTATCCACAAACTTATCATCCACCCAACATTCTCATTTACAACATTTATTGATATCACAAACATGTTCAGCACTATTCCAAGAAAACAGCATAATTGTTAGTGCATCATAGATCTGCTTATAGTGCTAAGGTACTGTGACTAGAGAGTAATCTCCTGTAAAAATGTGATCATTATTTTAGATCACAGCACATGAATAAGCAACACAGATCAGAACTTCCCAGATTTAATTCACAATCTATATTTATAGGGTAGGTATAGACTTTGGCTATCTATTTGCTTTGTTTGTTCATGATTTGATTTGTCTAGCAAAGTCCTTACTGTTTGTTAGCAAATTAATTTCAGAAATTTCTAGTGAATTATGCTCCATCTATTCAAAAAGTGAGAGTTTTTGTTCACCTGTTCTCTCTATGCTCTCTTCTAAGCAATAAAAATCTTGTACAGTATAGAGCTCAAAGTCACCCTCTACGTGAAAATGTCAAATCTGCGCTATGTACGTACAACTCAAAGTTGTACCATTATACAGAGCTCAAATTTTTGCAATTTCTTTTCCAATCAATCATTCATAATCACTGCACGGCATAAATTGCTCAGCCTTGCTGCCCTGAGAAGGCTGTGGCGGTCTTTTTTCTGCTTCAAACAACTGATTGGTTTGTTCGGCAATTTCAGGGAATTGTTAAATGTCAATCACATTGATACAGGCTGCAGTCACATAGAGGTTATTACAAGTAAAGCTTTGGGTTAACAATTTTCAAGTTAATCGGTTGGGATTTTGCAATAGTCTCACAGCTTTGTGCTCATTTCATTGTCAATATAAGCTTTTTTATTATTTTCTAAAAGCTGAATTCACCTTCTCAAACAGCCATTGTAGGATGTGAATTCATATTCTTTGGATTATTGTTCAGACCTTATGGTTACTTGCTCAGCAACAAAATGACTGCCTATTCCTTAAATGCCAGAGCCAAAGCTTTGATTGTTCATTCAGTGTGCTAACAATGCTCTGTGTAAAACTATTCTTTTGTTATGTAATTTAGATTGTTAAACCTTAATGTGATTGGTGGAAACAATATTTCCTTATTTTTCTTAACATACCCTTTATAACTTCTATTAGATTTCTTTTAATAATTAGCTGAGTTCTTTCAAAAACTTCTCCCAACTCTCTTTGTCTTCTTTGCAATGAATGTTCCTCATTGTTGGTATTCACTTAAAAACTGGTAGGCCTACAATATATTCATCCCAGCCAGTAGACAAGTCCCGGACCATTTTGTGTAGGTGAGACTTAGCAAGCAGCACTATTGACATTGACAGAAACTTTGAAAACCAGTCTAACCTGACCTTAAAATCTTTGAACGTTTTCAGCTTGAGTGCATAGTTGTTTGATAACAGTGGGAAAAACGAAATAATGCATGAAGCTCAAGAAACAGTTATATGATGTAAGAAGGTTATGGTGGATGAATGACTTTTAGAGAGAGAATCTTTGATTTTTCCATCCTATCTTGAAATATTGAACTGACTGTAATTTTTTTTAAAAATAAGTGAAAGGAATAAAAGTATTTTTTAATTTAAAGTGTGATTCAATGCTGGGAATCATTGCTTTCACCACAACAATTGCACACTCAGTAGATTTGAATCAGAAATTTGACGACAACACAGTTGTACTGCATCTAAACCTGACACCCTTTGTGAGCAAGTACTCTCTCTTGGAAATGCCAGATCACAAAACCATTTTTTGTAGAGCAGCTGAATACATGACTTTGGAACTGATTATGTGGTGAAAATTTCCATGCGACAATTAGGAGCATGTTGCTAATTTTTACTCACCACACATTCACCTCGCACACAGATGCTGTATGGATCTTTATAGGAACAACGAGTCCCATCATGCACTAATTGTTTCATGTAGACAACTCCTCCCATTTCCTTAGATTGACAGTACAGATGGCATCTTTTTATTGCTGTTAAAAAACAAAATCATTTTGTTACTTAAATGTTTCAAGTCTTCGAAACTTGGAACTTGTTTTGATGACTGTAAAGCTTCAGCGCTTAACTCACAGTCAGGATGTTCATATGGAAGCCAATGGTGTTTAGCATTCTGATATTCATAGTGTGAATTTCGTTGCTGACACTGCTGTGCTCGGAAATCCTCAAAATGACGTGGGCAATCTTCTTTATTACACAGTTGGTATTCATAGTTTACACCAGGACAATCCTGACCACCATTTGCAGGCCTGAGTTGCAACCAAACAGTAACATTACTACAAACTTTAATCAAGCAACAAATGTCTTACAGAAAGAAAAATAGTCACCGCACAACACTAATCACCACATCAATTGATGTGCCTTTTGTACAAAAACAAAGTTGCTGGAAAAGCTCAGCAGGTCTGGCAGTATCTGTGAAGGGAAAAACAGAGTTAGCGTTTCGGGTCCGGTGACCCTTCCTCAGTGGGTCACTGAGCTTTTCCAGCAACTTTGTTTTTGTTCCTGATTCACAGCATCCACAGTTCTCTCGGTTTTTATTTAGTGATGCGCCTTTTGCAATCTGCTGACAATTTGAGATAATCATTCACAAGTCTATGTCGTTAGTAACTTTGCCAGTAGGTTTTGGTTGGGAGCATTCATTATTCACTTTCTACGGCCTAACATGTTCTTTTGTAAGGAAATAGAAAGCAGACATTTTTTTAAAATGTTGACTAACTGGAAACTATTCACATTCAAAGGGATTTGAACACATCTGGCATATTCTATGCTATTTGATCTGTCAATTGTTTAGTGCACTTAAAACAGAGGTTAATGAGATTTTTGATTACTAAATGAACTAAAGGATTCTGAGGATATTGGATTAAGGTGAAAGTGTGGCAGAGAGATGGAGCAGGATCCAAAGGCCAAATAGCTTATTTTGTTCCTACTGTAACCCCACACTATTCAATCAAGTTCAGATACTGAGTTCCACTTGTAATTGTACCGAGTGGGTGTCTACCTGAAGCAACCTCCATTAATTTCAAGCCTCCTCAATAAAACACTAGAGAGATTAACACTGAATCAAAAAGCCTTTGGCAATGCTTTAGTTTGTTGTTTTACAATGGGTCTCTTTAATACAGCTTCCACTCTACCCACAGCCCTGGGTCTGCTTTGCCAACTTCCTCTGTACTTTCAAAAAAACACTTTTTACTGGAATGTTTCTTGAGTCCCTCCCCTTAATTGATTTCTGCTTGTCTGTTGAGGCATGACTCATTGTATAATGACTACATACCTTCTCCCTAGCCAGGAGCTCCACCATCAACTGTACTGCCTTCCCAAAGCTTCAGCTGAAATTGGCTAATTCAGCACAGTCTAGAAATTGGACAGAGTTGTTCAGGCCACTGGGTTGCTGCAATATTTTTGCTTTTCAAAGTAAACTTTCAAAGTTAATTAAAAAACCCTTGCATAAATTTCTCAAAAGCATGTTGCTGGCAAATAACCACAGAAACATACAGAACACAATGAGGTTTTTCAGCTCATTGTACCTCAGTTGGTGCTTTGAGAAAGCTATCCAATTAGTGTACACTTCCCCTGCTCTTTCTCTGCAACTTTGCAACCCAGTACTTCTTATAGATTTATATGTATCATAGCTATCACAGCATCATAACATCTCTCGTCAATTACTTTGTCACGTCGTGGGAAAACGTAGCAGAATAACATCACGTAGTCTACATGATGCTCCTAACAAAAGCATCCATCAGCGTCAAAGCCACTCACACTGGGTTACTGCACTGTCGAGTTCGAAAGCGGACACCAGAGCCACAGGTTCGAGAGCAGGACCCAAGTTTGCTCCACGGTCCCCAGTTGCCATCCACCTTTACTTGCTCTGAAGTCTTCCACAAACAGTGACCCTGGTAGCACCACTGTTAATTAATATGAAACACACACAACAGTGGGAACTGTTAGTCTTATTGGTGGTCTCACTATGAATATCAGCGGCTAATTATTTCATAGCACATTATCACATTAACTGTAGCATTATTGCACACATACTGGGATCACATTGCCTCACACCTGGTGTATTGTCAGACAGTTCATTATTGCATTAACTGTATCTTATTATATTGCACACTATTTCAGACAGTGTGCAAGTACACTGACAGAAATTTGTTACATGAACTATAAGTGCATTGTAATAGCACTACCACATCAAGGATTTGAGCTATGGGGAGAGGCCGAATAGGCTGGAGCATTTTTTATCTGCAGCATCAGAGGCTGAGGAGTGACCTTGTGGAGGTTTATAAAATCATGAGGGGCATATATAAGGTAAATAACCAAGGCCTTTTTCCAAGGGTGGGGGAGTCCAAAACTAGACGGCATAGGTTTAAGGTGAGAGGGGAAAGATTTAAAATGGACCTAAGGGGCAACTTTCAGTTTTGGAGTGGAAAATCAGGCACACAAAGCCTACAACTTTTTGCATGTGCATGCAGAGGACAGTGTGTGCATGAAACGAGCTGCAGGAGGAAATGGTGAAGGCAGTTGCTATTACAACATTTAAAAGGCATCTGAATGGGTATATGAATAGGAAGGATTTAGAGGGATATGGGTCAAATGCTGGCAAATAGGACACAAATAGGATAGGGATGTCCGCTCAGCATGGACGAGTTGGACTGAAGGATCTGTTTCCTTGCTGTATGACTCAATGACAGCCGATTATTCCAAAGCATTGATTTGGGGCCAGCTTTCTACTGCTGACTCAGTGGACAAGCCTCATTAAAAAGTGTCCTGTCAGATCCAATTTTCGCTTGAGCAAGATCTGGTCAGGAAAAAAGAATCAGCTGGTTAAAATGACTCACTCAGTTCTCCATGATTTCAATCCAGTTATTTGCTTATATTTGAGGTTCTCTAGCCATTGCACACCCTGTCCCCAACACTTCCTATGTTACAATATCAATCAGCAATTTCATTTGTTTTGTTGGTGGCTCACTTCTATGTTTTGAACTAAATTGCTAATGCTGAAAATATCCAACTCTCAGCAGTTCTGCTATAAAGCATGTTTCGTTAATGTGAATTGGCTGTAACGCGATTGATGAATAGTGGACGCTGTTTGGATAACGCAAAGTTTCTGCTGTACAGATATAGCGATTTTCTATAACGATTTCCCTATAACGCAATTTTCTATAGTGCAAGGTCATACAAAAACGTAACTACCGCGTTACAGGAGAACTACCTATAATGTCCTAAACTATGTGACCTCTTGTAATCTGAGTGAGTTTGAGGAATTAGTTATGAAGAATTTTGCTAAACACATCTAGAGGACCTTCAGTAGATGTTGAGAGAAGACACTCAATTTAGTGGCAGCATTTAGTCAGATCATTAGTTCAGTCAGAGACATATTGCAGTTTCTTGACCATTCTTAAATCTGTAATCCATTCAGTCACAAATCAGTTATGCAATATGTCATTGTTTATAATGTGCTTGTTCAAAGCAAGTAATAGCATGTCAGAGCCAACTCACCTTTCCAGGGGCACACTCTGTTCCATCTAAAGGAGGCCCTTTCTTTGTCTTGCAGAAAAATGGGTTGTCAGGATGGCTACACCACAACTGCTTACATGGATGGAAGGTGCGAAACTGTAACCACAGGAACATGCAATTGGTTCATATTCTTACGAACAGATCTTTAATAATTTGCTGATTTTTGCGAAGATTTGTAGCTCAGGTTGTGGGTGAGGTTGTTGACTTGCTCGCCAAGCTGGATGGTTGTTATTTCAGATGTTTCGTCACCATGCTAGGTAATATCATCAGTGCAGTCTCTCTGTGTCACATAACCTCTATGTGACTGCAGCCTGTATCAATGTGATTGACATTTAACAATTCCCTGAAATTGCCGAACAAACCAATCAGTTGTTTGAAGCAGAAAAAAGACCGCCACAGCCTTCTCAGGACAGCAAGGCTGAGCAATTTATGCTGTGCAGTGATTAAGAATGATTGATTGGAAAAGAAATTGCAAAAATTTGAGCTCTGTATAATGGTACAACTTTGAGTTGTACATGCATAGCGCAGATTTGACATTTTCACATAGAGGGTGACTTTGAGCTCTATACTGTACAAGATTTTTATTGCTTAGAAGAGAGCATAGAGAGAACAGGTGAACAAAAACTCTCACTTTTTGAATAGATGGAGCAGAATTCACTAGAAATTTCCGAAATTAATTTGCTAACAAACAGTAAGGATACAATCTGGTCTGTTGAGGTGTTCTGTGTCATTCCTGGTTCTTTTTTGCAAGCGTTTGTATATGGGGTCTAATTCCACATGTTTATTAATAGCACGATGGGTGGAAAACCAGGCCTCTAGGTATTCCAATGCGTGTCTATGGTTGGCTTGAGCTAGGATGGTTACGTTGTCCCACTTAAATTGATGGCCTTCGTTGTCCGAGTGTACTGAAGTGAGAGAACGACACAACAACCTTTCCCTTATCTCAACGCACTCAGACAACAAAGGCCATCAATTTTACTGGGACGATGTGACCATCCTAGCTCAAGCCAACCGTAGACACGCATGGGAATTCCTAGAGGCCTGGTTCTCCACCCGTTGTGCTAACATGTGGAATTAGACCCCATATACAAACTCTTGCAAAAAGGATTTACAGCAACCACAGTTCTTTCTGTTTTTATTAACTTCAATTAGCTGATTTATTAAAAATCAAAAGATGTTTGATTTCTCTTACAAATGTACGAAGTGATTTTATAAGTGCCATTGGGAAATCTCATAGGGCAGGACTGTAGGTCAGTCAAACAACACGTGGCCAATTGACAGTTCCTATTTACTGAGGAACCACACTGAGACTGAAGTGGAAAAGAGTTCTAATAGTGTGCGGCTGATTCTGTGCCAAAAATAGTAAATTTAGTGAGCGCTAACATTGGGATTAGAATGGAAATAGGGCTCTAATAATAGTTGGGCTGATTTTCTGAAACATGTTCCTGTCTAGCTGGCCTCCATGCTAGGAATGTGCTGGAGTATAACACTACAGGTCTGATGTCATGACTTGTGCTCTTTCTATATATGATATATTGGGAAGTGTGACTGTACAAAGGGATCTGGGGGTCCTTGTACACCATTCAATGAAAGTAGGCTACTGCAGCGAGCGATTAGGAAGGCAAATGGTATACTGGCCTTCATTGCAAGAGAATTTGAGTTCAGAAACAGGGATGTCTTACTCCAGATGTACAGGCCTTGGTGAGACCATATGTGGCAGATTGCACACAGTTTTGGTCTCCCTACCTAATAAAGCATATATTTTCCACAGAAGGAATGCAGAGAGGTTCATTAAGCTGATAGCAGGGATTGCATAGCTGTCGTATGAGGAAAGGTTGGTTTGACTGGACCTGTGTTCACTGCAATGTAGAAAGATGAGAGGGGGTCTGATTGAAACACATGAAATTCAAACAGGGCTGGTCAGACTAGGTGCAGGCGGATGAGTTCCCTGGTCGGGGAATCAAAAACCAAGGGGCACAGTCTCAGGATATGAGGTAGACCATTTAGGATTGAGAAGGTTGTGGAGTCCAAGTCACTGAATATATTCAAGAATGAGACAGTTAAATGTTTAGACTTACAGGCATCAAAGGGTATTGGGAGAAAGCGGGAATATCACACTGAAATAGAGGATCAGCCATGATCATATTAAGTGGTGTAGCACATTCAAAGGGCTGAACGGCCTACTTCTGCTCCTAGTTTCAATGTTCCTATGTCCTAGCAAGGCTCCATTTGGGGAGTTCTCTGTCACAAACTTGACTCTTGTATCGTCTCTTGTTTCTCTGGCCATTAATGTAACAGAATAAGATATCAAGCACTCCCTGTTATGAACCAGCTTCAGAGAAATTTAACAAATATATAGTATGCAAATAAAGGCATGACTTTTACAACATCTCTTAACATACTGCAATGTGATAGACTACCATACTCTCACATGATCTACCTACAGCACTCTCATTATTGGATGTCATTTGTGGAGAATACTGTAAGTGAACAATTGTTTCAGCTTGTCTCCATAGCTCTCTATTTTCAGGGCTGTTGAATTTACGCTCAGAATACATTGTGTTCTAGCACAAATCAATGCACACATAAAAAGTCTTAGGCCTTGTGTGCCTGATTTTCTACTCAAAAACTGAAACTGATCAAGCATTAAATTGCATTCTGCACTAGAAATAGTGTTCTTAATCTTGATTTAAGATATGCACATAGCACAAAGGAATTTGGGTTAAAAAAACACATTAATAGTATGGAGATCATTCACATAGAAAACTGTAAGTAAGAAACAAACAGACCTCTCCACTATGGTACAGGGTCCTCAAGTGTGTCTGTCCTAGTTTCCATTCTTCCATCCTAACCCCATCTTCCCCACTCCCGTAACTATGATAGAACCCCACTAGCCCTCACCTCCATCCACCAACAGCCTCATGTGATTCATTACTCTCCATCATTTTTAGCATCTTCAACATGATCAGACCACCAAATAAAACAGCTCTCCCCTTTCAGAATTCTAAAGACAGCATTCCATCTATACATCTTTGTTGACTCTTTTATTATCAACTACGGACCATAAACTGTTTTGTGACAATCTGAAGTCTTGAAAGGCACTTTTTAAAGCTTTTTTTTTAAGCAATCTGGAGTAGGGGTCAAACTGTTTGAGGTCTTGCCTCATTTTCTCATATGTCTCACAATTAATGAGAAACAACCAGAGACAGAATTATGGTATGAATACCATTCCCAACCCATGCACTTCCCCCCCGAATTTATTCTTTGTTGCACCTATTCCATGACCACTATTATTCAGTCAATTGTGATAGATCTGCAACATTGCAAACTATTGTGCTGAAATGCTGGTCAGAAACATCAGATTCAGAATGTCAAAAAACACTCAAGTACTTGAATAGGTTCATTCCCATTTTTTCTGTTTCTTTGCTAGCATTTTCCCCCACCAACCGCATTTTATATTCTCTCATGGGATGTGGGTATCATGAGCTGAGCCTGCATTTATTGCCTATTCCTAGTTTCCCTTGAGAAGTTAAACCTACAGCATCTTTAGGGAGAGAATTCCAGGATTTTGACCCAATTCATACCATAAGTCTGTCTCTGATCTTTTCTCATAAATTGTGAGCCACATGAGAAAATGAAGCAAGACCTCAATCAGTTTGACCCTTACTCCGGAACAGCAATACAATTCTAAGTCAGCATTGTGAGTGGCTTGGAGAGGAATGTGCAGACGATGGTGTTCCCATATAAGATGGTGGCAGTGGCAGGGTAGGAAGTGTTTGGGCTCTGTCCCCAAATGCTCCCATTCTCCTGGCTGGCCACCTTCTTCTTTGTATTTTTATTATTTGTTTCTTCATTTCTTCATTTCCCTTTGTATCAAAGTTCACCTTTTCTTCTTTCCTGTGGTTACGGTGGAGAAGTCGGTTGCCATGGCCTGCTGCAGCTGCTGGAGTCCTGGTGGATCTACATGTCTGTTTTTTGTGGCCATAGTGGCCATGGCTTTATCGAAGGCTTCATCATCAGTGGGTCTGGTCAACTCCTCCTGGAAGCGGTGCGGTGGTTTCACCGGTGGCTATAGAGGCAGTGGAATGGTGGTTTCAGTACATTCCTCGATGCTATGGCAGTGATTTGGCAGCTGCAGATGTGGTGAAGGCTTCACCATTGGCGACTGGGTGGGTCCGGTCTGTCCCCCCTTGCTATGGCGGCGATGCAGTGGCTTTGCTGTCATCTTCAGTGATGGCAGCATGGTGGGTCTGGTCTGGAAATCCTTGCTTTGATTGTGAAGGGGCAGATTTGGCACTGGCATTCATAGCCAATCCATAAGCCCAGGAGCCATGGTGGGAACAGAAGATTAACTTTGTCCCGACTTTGTCTCAATGATAACACAGTGTGAAGCTGGAGGAACACAGAAGGCCAGCTCCACACTGTGATAACAAGGTGTAGAGCTGGATGAACACAGCAGGCCAAGCAGCGTGTTATCTTTGTTATCTCAGATTCTCTAGCATCTGCAGTTCCTGCTATTTCTGAAACAATTTCAGCTCCACACTGTGTAATTTCTGAATCCTGCATCTGCGGTTCTTACTAACTTTGTCTCAACTATTTCTTTTTACAATTTCTGTAATTAAAATGGTGCCGAATTGCAGCAACTTATACACTTCTCAGTCTATCTTCATAAATACAAGTGACAATAAATTGCTTTTCTATTTTATTCTATCTGCTGCCCTTCTCCTTCTCGATGGAAGTGGTCCTGGGTTTGGAAGGAGTTTCGGGAAATTCCTGAAGTGCATTTTTTAGATAGTACACACTGTTGCTATTGAACATCGGTGATGAAGGGAGTGAGACATTTGAAGATGTTATGCCAATCAAGTGGGCTGCTTTGTTCTGGGCAACTTCAAGCTATTTGAGCGTTTTTGGAGCTGCACTCATCCAGGTAAGTGGGGAATATTCCATCATATTCCTGACCTGCAGATGGTGGACAGGCTTTGGGAGTCAGGAATGGAGTTACTTGCTGCAAGATTCCTGCTCTTACAGCTGCTGTATTTACATGTTTAACTCAGTTCAGTTTCTGGTCAAGGGAACCCCCGGGGTTTTGATATGGGGTTTCAGCGACAGTAATGCCATTTAATATCAAAGGGCAGTGGCAAGAATGTCTCATACTGTTGATGATCATTGCCTGGCATGAACATTACTTACCACTTTTGAGCCCAAGCCTGGATACTGTCCAAGTCTTGCTACACTAGAATATGGTCTTCTGCTGTTAACTGGCACTTGGAAAAACAGGACCCTGCAGACAAATGTCCTACAGTGCCTCAACAAAATATCCATTATCTATCTGGGAGCTGAGTGTTGGCAACAGTGTCACCATAAAGAGCATCAGAATCAAGTCTTTTCCTGTTTTGTCCCAACATTTGTACCAGGACACTTCCAGTCAAGTTATGGGAATCACCATTAATTTTCTTCACACATCACTGTGGTCAGTTACAGTGCTCAATGTGAAACTCACCATGATCAGATGACACAAATCAGAAGTATGAATCAAACTTGAAGTTTGATCTCATACTTTGTGATGCATTTTTCCAACAGAGAGTCTCCACCTTTAAATATGGGATTGTTTGACTGACAAAGTTTATTGCTAACCTCACGTTTCAACTTTATTTTTAAATTAACTCTGCTACTGTGGTTTGGGGATGATGTTGGCAAGACTTACGGCTGTGCACATCTTGTAACCCACTCCAAAATCAAAGCGGCATTGTTCATCCATTGAATAGTTGATCCCTGGCAGTTCAGGAAGTTTGGGCCAATCGTGCTCAAATGGGTCATCCAGCAGACAGTCATAGGAACTGTAGGAAGAATAAGAAACGGCACTGAATATATGATCAGTTCATTAGACGTTTCTTTTTGCCCAAACATTCAAACTTTTTAGTTTATTCTGATGAAACCCATGAGGATGGGTAACATAACAATGGGATGACTCTGCATCAACCAGTAACAAGTGCAAGTCTGTTGCAGTTCTCCAGCTGGTTTCCTCTGTGATTGCTCATCATGTTGGAAGCACCAGGGAATTGAATTCCTTCATCAATGTGCACTTTAGGCTCAAGTAGGCCTGGGCTTTCTGCATGGACAATGCTGATATTTCATAATAATCACTTGACTCCTTACACTGAGATATGGGGCTATCCTACAGCATTAAGCAACACTGGCAGTTGCAGCTAATGGCAAGTGTCTTTTGCCATCACTCTGAACTCTACAGTTTTGGCCCCTATCATGTTTGCGGCAGTGGGTATCTCAGGTGTATTTAGATAACAGGCTCTGACCAAGCTTCAAAGCAATGCAGGCATCGTGGACATAGAGAAAGCTAGTCAAAAAAAAAGGCAAGAGACAGAATTTGACAGTCCACCACCAGCAGCTTTGTAGGTAGTGGAGGGAGGCAGTAAAGTTCTTATTCCCACTGGCCTGCTGCCCACACCAATACGTTTGCACTTTTATGGGGTATAGGTAAGGTCTATTGGCTAGCCCACAATCCTTGCCCCAAATGAGGATCTAAGGTGGAAAATCAACAACCACATGGACAGTATCATGGAATTGTTACAGTGCAGAAGGAGCCATTCGGCCCATCATGTCAACACTGGCTCTCTAACAAGCATTGTAACTTAATCCCATTCCCTTACCTGTTCTCTACAACCCTTAATTTTATTTCAGTTCAAGTAACTGTCCAGTTACCTCTTGAATCCCTCAATTGAAACTGCCTCCATCCCACTTCAGCAGGGCATTCCAGCCCCAATCCATTCATTATGTAAAAAGGCTCTTTCTCACACCACATTTGCTACTTTTGCATATCTGTGTCTTCCTGTCTGCGATCCTTTTGCAAGCAGGAGCAGTGTCTACTCTATCCAGAACTCTTATGATTCTGAAAACTTCTGTCAGATCTTCTCTTAATTTTAATCACGCCAAGAATAGCCGCAACCACTTCAAAACTTTGCTCCTAACTGAAGTTTCTCATAGAACCATTCTTGTAAACATCTTCTGTACTCTCACCAATGCATTCACATTCTTTCAATAAATATAATTAAAGACCAGGATTAAAGGCTCAAGAGTGGCAGGAATTTTCAGGGATAAACAGGAATGTAGCAAATGACTAGGCTTGGGCCTCAGGTGGAAAGACTACCCATCTCTAGTTAATTAACTTTCCGGGAGTGTAAAATAGCTGCTCGGCAGCTGGCATCAGGAAAGGATGCTTTCCTCACTAACTCTTGAGACTCTCACCTGAAAAATCCTGCCTGAGGTCTTCTAGTGCCCTCTATAGTCCCAGTAGCTGCATGCTCCAATAATAATCAAGCTGTTGACCATTCAAAGCATTCAGTCTCTATCAATTAGTTTATACAACTCCCAGATATGAAGCAAGAATTGCCTCAGGGATAGGCCCACAGCCAATATTTTCTGCGCAAATTTGCTTACCAACCATTCATCGTGTCTGAATTAAACTCTATAGCAAATGCTATTTTCCAAAAAACCACAGCATAAAGAATTTTTTTCTACACCTCTCTGACTATGCTCTCAGTGGCAAATCAATTTCTTCACTAACTCACCAATCTAATTTTTCCCTAGCCACTTTATCAAAACTATTTATCACTTTAAGAACCTCCAGCAAATTTGCTATTAACTTTCAATGTTCCAATGAAAATGGTTCCATTATTTCAAAAGTTCGCCTGATTGCAACTTGTCATTATCGACATAACCCTTGTAGATCTACATTGTACTTTTTCTATGTTCTTTCTATTGCAGGGGATCCAGAAGTACACACAGTGCTCTAAAAAGAGGCCTAACCAATGTTTAAACATCATATCAGTAATGAGAAAGATCCTGATTACTCAAGTCACTTTTTGTAACTGTAGGCACTCAACCTTGGTAACACTCTAATCAATGTATGTTTTGCTTTTCCATTGCTTTTGCAGTCTGTAGACAATGGAAGGTAGACATTTTGCTCTGAATAAAGGGATCAATGCAAGCTTTGTGGAATTATGTGTTAAAAGCCAGACAGATTAACAATGTACAAGTTATTGTACATAGCATTAAGACGTTCTTTGCACTTTTAAATTGGCATTTGGGCAGGTAGAATTTTTTAATCATCATACACCCTGATGATATGGAAGGCAAATGGAATTTTGGCAATTACTGTGAAAGGAACAGAGTATAAAAGTAAGGAAGTATTGTTGCAATTATGTAAGGCATTAGTGAGACTGCAGCTGGAATTTTATGCACAATTTTGGTTCCCCTGTTTGAAGAGGAATGTGTTTGCTTTGGAGGCGGTTCATAGGAGGCTCAGTAGATTGATTCCAGAGATGACGAGTTTGTCTTATGAAGATACATTGAGCAATTTAGGCCTATACTCTCTTGAGATTAGAAGAATGAGAGGAAAACTAATTAAGTATATAAGATGCTAAAGGGGATTGGCAAAGTAGACAGAGAGAGAATGCTTCCTCATGCAGGGCAATCCAGAATGAGATAATTGTTTGGATAAGGGGTGGTGGATTTAAAAAAGAGATGACGAGAAATTACTTCTCTCAAATGGTTATTAATCTGTGGAGCTCACTCTCTCAGAATGCAACGGATGCTGGAACATTGAGCAATTTTGAGGAGGAGATAGACAGGTTTTTAATTAGTAATGGGTTGAAGGTTATGGAGAGTAGCAGGAAAGTGGAGTTGAGGCCAAGATGAGTTCAGCCATGACTGCAGTAAAGGGGCTGAATTTGCCTAAACCTGCTCTTTGCTCTTATGTTCTGATGTTTGAGGTAGACCTCCACTGGCCTCCGTTATTGGATCAGCATTTTTGCAACTCAGGGATACAAATGATAATGTCTACCACTATTTATTCGGGACAATATTGAGGGACTAATCCAAAGCTAAGTTGAAACTATTTCTTCAGGAATGGGCATTGTAGACACTGAACCGCAAGAACGATATGATCACTCGCCTTGCAGGGTCTTCAAGAGAAGAATTTTTTTTAATAAATTCAAGCTAATAGCAACCTGTTGATGTACTCACTGAAGATATCGCTTGAGCTCTTGCCCGCTGCATCGAGACCAGTGAAAACGGTGAAATGCGGCTTGGACCAAGGGTGCCATGACACTTCCCATGCTGGTTTCATCTCCACACCGGTTCCCTTGACCATCATGTTCCATTCCCAGCCTACAAGAGTTTCAGTAAAGCTTGGTTAGAAAAGGTAACAGTTCTGCATCATGTTAAAAAAAGGTTAAAGGTGAATAAGAATGCTGACATTCCCAGTTGGCCAATGAGCACTGCTGTATTCCCATCTCCGCCAGTAATACCTTTCCCTCTGAGCCAGATGGTTGTCCATCCAGGACCTAGGTACATTACCTAGCCTGACA
Source organism: Ginglymostoma cirratum (assembly GCA_024137785.1). Classification (NCBI taxonomy): domain Eukaryota; kingdom Metazoa; phylum Chordata; class Chondrichthyes; order Orectolobiformes; family Ginglymostomatidae; genus Ginglymostoma; species Ginglymostoma cirratum. The sequence continues at coordinate 7,687,309 of JAHRHZ010000024.1, forward strand.
CTTCAAAAGGAGTACACCATGTACACGCCTGAGGATATCCCAGGGCTGACCTGCATTCCTGGCACTGCTGCCATCTTTAAAAGTCCATTGTGCACATCGATAAGCACTGTCAGTTTGAAGCTGCCCTGCGTGGTTCCTGATGCTTGTCCCAGACGTGCCAAACAGGCAGAATCCAACACCCTACTGAGTGGGCAGGGACCTGGAGTTCCTGCTGAGAGCGGTGATGCAGAGGCGGGACTGCCTCTTGCTCCAGCACAAGCAGTGGAGGTCATGATGTCAAACCATGTCACATTGGTCTGTGGTTACCACTCAGAGAAAGCACTCAACTGTCTAGAGGAATGCCCACCACTGCAGGAGGAAGATCAATGAGCTCAGTCCCTGTGCCAGTGTAAGTGCCACCATCTCATTCTATCTCTGCTACGGTACCCACCTCCTATCAAGACTCATGCTCCACCAATCTCACTAATGCCTGCAATGACTTCCTCCTTTGCTCTCACTTACCCCAACCTCCAATATGCCCTCGGCACTGCCTACTCACTCGCTTGTGGCACCTCCCCACCTGCACAAACAGCAGTAGCTGTGCCACCTAATATCATCTTCAATACTACCCACCTCTCTCTCATTCCAGAGGGAAAGCAGCCTACAATAGGGCAGAAAGAGTCACGGTGAGTGATGTGCTGCCTTTCATTTAGCTCCTTGCCTAATGTGTAGAGATGACCCGGACTCTGGCTGGCCCTACAGGGCCTGGACTGGTATCAGAGGCTGCCTATGACTTACGGTGTCGGAATCACGTGCACAAAAGTTATCTTCCTTGACTGGAGTGAGGACTGCTCCCAACCGTGACAAAATTCCTGGTTTTGTGTCTGGGTGAAGTGTTATGGCAAGGCAGTAGTAATAGGAGACTGGTATCTCTGTCCAGAGGGCGAGTTCAAAAAAGCAAGGATAATGTGAGCATCCTGATATGCTCAGTATGAGTGAGACATATGGTAGTGAGCAAAGAACCCAGAGATGCAGCTCGGCCCAGTCCACAAGCAGGGTATGTGCCCCTGAACATATTGTGTCCTTGCAGCAGTATTACAGTGAGAATTGGTGGAGCAGCCCAACATTGAAATGCTGTGCTGTAAATGGATCAGAAATATGCAATAAGGCTTTTTCTCAAGCTGCCATATGTCAAATGCCAAGAGCTGTGGATGTGGGGTACATGTGAATGGTGCCCATGGAGGGTCCCCTGGGATACTGGTTTGCCTAGTTTCCAACATGGATGTCGTTTGGCACAAGCAGCAAGTTCAAACAGCCAAGCACCCGTTCTGCGTCAGATTTTCGCGACATCTACTTTGTCACTCAAGTTTGGTAAGAACACAACCAGAATATTAATGAGGCAAGTTGGATTGTCAACAAGGACCTTGACAAGCATTAACTGCTGTGGCTTGGCAATTCAGCTGCCCAATGTGAATCTCATCATGATGCTTACAAAACGTGTAAAAGATGCAGTGAGACATCTCAACATCAAGATGCATCTGGCCAGAGTTTTCATCTGATTCCATCATAAGTCTTGCTATTGCCCATATCAGTCAGACTGCTCTTAGATTTCACCCTTATTTTTCAGTGAGAAAACCAAGACCTTCATTTCACTCCTTAAAACAATTAGTAACGTGTAAGATACAACCGTGTATTGATGGTGCACATTAGAAACAAAGAATTGCATCTATTTTAATGCCTTTCAAGATGCCCCAAAGTGCACCAGTTTCAATGAAAGTATAGTCACTGTTGTAATGTAGGGAAATGAGGCTGTCAAATTGTGTACAGCAAAGTCACCACAAACAACAGTGAGAATAATGCCAAACTGTCTAAAATCAGTGATACTAAACTCTGGTTACATTGCAACTAAAATATTGCGTCCAGTCTGAGCACTCCTACCTCAACTGTCACCATCCAGTATGTATCTAGCACATGGGAGAATGAGAAGCTGCATATCAATAAGGGGAGGTGACATGATAAAGAGATGTTAATGCATGCTAATAAACCTCTTGCTGCTCATTAGCGAGAAGATCCTCTCTTTCTCTCTCTCACTCTTCAACGTTTGATTGGAAAATAGAACCTTTGCTCTGATGGCAGGAATCTTCCCATTTGGCATCTCATGTGATTCTCCCAACTTCCTTAGTCATTGTCTATCTCGCTGGTGGGTTGGGAAGAATCTGGCCATAATTCTGATAAAAGACTTGTTACGATCCGAAGTTTTAACTTGTGGTCCTTTTAACTGGCAAAGCATGTTAAGAACAGTGTCCCATAAAACTGACCATAAAGAAATTCCTTACTCATTTGTTCTTCAGTCCTACACATTTACACTGACTGATCTGTGCATTCCACCCAAGCATCCTGAGCCTCAAGAACACTGTGCTTCAGCTCAAAGTATCTGTATCCTGCTTTGTGACACCTCGTGCAACAGTGTCTCCAAGGACATCACAATGGCTCCTCATATCTACCTGATTTTATTTGCTCTTCATTTCAGGAATTAAGTTCTGGGCAGGAATGTTGCCCAGAAATCCTGTTGAAGGTCATTAGCCATTTAAATGCCTATCCTGTATGCTTATTAATGATTTCTTACAGCTTGTTGCAGTGTTTCACACCACCCCACCGCCAAACTTGGTGCCATTGAGAAATATCCTTCTTGAATCCAAAGTTTAAATTATTAATAAAAATTGGGTATACCAGCAAGTCTACCACTATTCTTTATGGCCATCACTTTTCACCTTCTGTTATTCTGAGAAATACCATTCATTCCTACACTATACTTTCTATCTTGAAGCCAACAGGCTATTCAAACTGTTACCAACTTGATTAAGTATGATCTTGTTCATTATTCATGTTATGTGGCAGGTTTTTGAAGAAATGGTGCTGTTTTTGTGGAGACATACATATTTTACTGTATTTTCACAAATACAAGTAATAATACATTTCTATCTATCTACCTACCTACCTACCTTACCACCTATCCCTTAGATATCTACGTAATTACATTCATGGTATTATCCTTAATTGTATACTTCTTATCTCTTCAAAGAAGTTAATGAAACTGATAAAGCAAAGCTTTTCCTTTTTAAAGCCATATTGCTTATTAATTATTACATTTTTTTCTGTATGCTTTTCTAATTCATTCTTTACTAGGGATTCCACTTTGATTCCTACCATGGATGTTAAGGTGACTGGTCTGCTTGTTCTCTGGACATATTCTGTCTTATTCTTAAATATTCGTGTAACATTAGATTTGTGCCAGTTCTCTTGTACTACACCCCTCTGAACTAATACTCAAATATGTGTAGTTCTGTCTTCCTAGCAAATATTGAAGCAAAGTAATTATTGCATATATTTGTGCTCTCATTACTTCTGCCTGCAATTTTATCCTGTTCTTCTGGCCCTTTTTGCTCTTTTTATTTGAATGTCTGCGTAATATTTTGCAATTCTATGTTACATTCCTTGATAGTTTAATTTCGTAGTCCTTCTTTGCTTTACTAATTCTTTTGATTTCCCTCCTAATCTCCTCATGTTTTCCCTGCCATAGTGTCTACTGTCTGCATTATAATAGAATCTCACAATGAACTCACAGACTGTACAAAGTGGAAGCCCCCTCCATTTCCAAATTTTAACCATAATACATTTTGACCTGTGCTCACAAACACGCGGAAGATAATGGCAGGTGCAAAGTTTGCATCCTGTTTTAAAACCACACGCTAACAGACCTGCAGTCTGCAAATGACATCATCTGGGTTACTGAAGGATCATGCACGCTCCAAGGCATGGTATTCAGTTTTGAGTGTAATGACATCAAGATTGGTCTATGCATCAGGTGGGAGAAGACAAAGACAACGATGATTGGACAGCAACAAGGTCACCCAACTCCTTCAAGTGACACAACACCAAGGACATTGACCTTCTCTCCACTCTAGAAACCAACATATCCAGAGAGGGTAGGGTAGAGATTGATACCCACACAAGAATCACCAAAGTAGCATCAGTCTTCCAGACACTGCATGTGTTTCAATGTGACAATGATGTTGTGACTCTATATGCCCATCTTAATACCAACAACACCCAATGCCAGCAAGTCACTGAAGAGAACAACAAAGGCATCATCTAAGTTGTACATCTCCCACTCGTGTTGTCTACATGAGATCCAGAGCATCTCTTGGAGAGACAAAAGCTCCAAGAAGTGTGACAGAGGGCTGGGCAGAGGCACACAGAGGACATTGGGACAGAGGATTGATTGAGACTGGCATTATATGCACTCAACTCACAGACATACATAAAAGCCAGAGTGACAGTAGAATGGATATCAACAGACGACCAAAATCAAAGCAGTCAAAGAAGATCTGGTGAAGTACACTTAAGGAGGAGCATCACAGGAGAACAGTATGTGGTCTGAAATGAAAGAGATTGCAATGGTTCAGGACTATTGGTGGATTGATTGGTTGATTTGATTTACTGTCACGTGTACCAGTGAAAAAATTTGTTTGTGAGCAGTACGGGCAGATCATTGAGAGCAAGGACATACAGATCAGAGGGTGAAAAAAATATTGGACAGAGTAAGGCGTACAGATTACACCACACAGGATGTATGCAAGGCAAGATCAACATTAACAAGATCAGCAATATTTGAAGTTAGAGAGTCCATTCATCAGTCTGATAAGGGCAGGAAAGAAGCTGTTCTTGAACCTGCTGGTGTGTCCGATCAAGTTTCTGTATCTTCTGCCTGACAGTCTTGCTGCCCAATGGCCTAAACAGTTCTGGAGGAACTAAGTCCGAGTAACTAACTCCCCAACCTTGCATGTTAATCATCTTTGGGAAAGCAACCTAAACTGGAAGTGGACAAGACCAAATATTTATTTAAGTATGGCTGTGTTAATGGAGCAGCTACAGGAAGCGTGGGTAAATATGTTATTTAAAGTTGTAAACTTAAGATTAAATTGCATCGTGTTCGGTAGGTGTACATTGAATTGTTGTACAAAGGAGAGATAAAGGAATTGTACTCAAAGGAATTTCACAACCTCAGGGTATCTAAACATTTTGGAAGTGTGGTCACTGTTCGAATGTAAGACATGCAGCAGCTAAATCATCACTGCAAGGCCCCACAAACAGCAGTGAAACGAATGACTAGATAGCGTGCTTTTAGATGTTGGTTGGAGATAAATGAGGAACTCTTCTCCTCCCTTTTCAACCTTTCATGCCTACCTGAGAGGACAGATAGGCCTCAGTTTAACATCCCAGATGAAAGACGACACCTGTGGCAGATTGTAGCCCTTCCATACTGCACTGGAGCACTGGCCTTCTTCCTCACTGAGTATTCATGATAGGTTAGTTCCCCAGTAAAGCTGCTCCACAGATTTTGCGCTGACCCGAGCATTTTTTTGGCTAAGTCCACATTGTGTTCAGTCTTGATGGGTTACCACAAGACGTAACAAGTTCTCTCACCATATCTTATGAAACGCACCCTCATTAATGACCCAGTCCACACCCATCATGGCCTCATGTCTGACCTTACCGTGCACTACTCCCAGACCATAACTGCACTCACCAGATAACTGCAGAAAGACCTGCATACCCCTTACATTCACACCATCTCAAACAGGCTGCTGTGCAGCTGGGCAGGCACTGTTATTCTGAAGCTATCCCACTCGCTGACAGACAGAATCAGAAGATGGTGGAGAAGGGGAAGGTGACATCATGATTCTCCAACAGCCGAAGAGGCAGCCTCACTACCTGGGTGCGTGGGAATAGCCAGCAGAGCCACAAAAAGGTCAATGACTGGCTCTGCTTTGCCAGACTAAGTGCCACACTCTTCTCTCAGCTATCACACACTCACTTGATCTCTGCTACTGGATCCACCTCCCACCAAGTGTCAGACCCTGCCATCACACCACCTGCAACATCTTCCCTCACTAGGTTACACACACACACACACACACACACACACACACACATACATAGATACTGACACACATACAGACATACACAGACACACACACACACACGAACACACAAATATACATACAGACAGACACACACACACATACACATACAGACACATAAACACACACATACACATACAGAAACAAAGAAACACACACACATACACATGCACACACACACAAACACACACACTCCCTTAGAACATCTCACCATCTTTCACTACCCTGCACCATTACTAACAGCCCTGTGTATCCACTTGCATCACACTCAAGTACCCCCTTTTTCTCAGCACAGGAAAAGACAGCCCCTAACAGGGTAGAGTGAGATGTACTGGTGGGGCAGTGCTTAACATTTGGTTCCTTGGTCCCTACAAGGAAAGAATTCTGGCCCTCACAAACAAAGACTGGGGCCGCACCCAAGGGGAGGCAGAGACGTCCACAACCCACCAAGTGATTCCCACTCTTCGCTCCGCTGTGACGGTCACATTAATCCCGCTGTCATAGTTGCCCTTTGCAAACCACTTCTAACCACTGAAAACCATGCCTTCTCTCCCAATTGTGTCTTGCAGGTACAGCCAGCAGCTCCATGATCTTTGCAGAGAAATGCCCACCCCAGGAGTGCTCTCCTGGAATTCTAAGGACAGGAATACGCAGGCCTCATCGGCAAAGCTGCCTCCTGCATCGCCCTCTCAAACCCAGATACTGACAGACAGCTCAGTGGGAACATTTGGCATCATGAGTGTGGGAATACAAGCTAGTGAGAACCTCACTGCAACAGCTATACAGCTGGATGAGGAAGAAACATTGCAGGTTGCTTGCATTCGGAATACTGCCCGGGAACCAGGTACCTGCTCAGTCCCAGGCAGAGAGAACGTGACCGGGGCTTGACGATCAGGCATGCACTCCAGGTAGCCCTTCCTCACAAGGAGGCAGGGCAGTGCCAGGACGCACCCAGATAGAGGAGAAGGTCCCTCAGAATTCTCCATTCAGGACTCTCCAGAGTTGGGTAGTCCTTCCACCTTCACTCTGCCTGCACCCCCATATAGCCCACACTGCATCCCCCCATCCTTGAAGGCTCAAGACAGAGAGGCTCAACTTGCAACTGGCAGGTCACGGCCATCCAGACACAAGCTCCCCTGGAGGTCACCCGACTAAACCCTCAGTGCCAATGGGCTCCACTCCAAACAGGCTCCCGCCACCCCAGCAGCAGAATTAAAACGTAGGGAAGATAAATGTGTGCTTGCAAAAAAAAAATTGACAGAAATGAGTCTGAGTATTTTTATTAGCCAAGACCCATTTGACTCATATAATAGGTCCAATGGCATTATTCAAAGCAGAGCATGGCATTCTTGCAGTGTTCCACTCTTGAACACCTTCCAAACAGGTTAGTTGGATATCCTAGCTTGTGTTGTTTTGTTGGCCATTCTGTGCAAACCGTCTGCTATATTTCTGTGCATAACAACCAGACCCCACTTCAAATATGGCCATGTACAGAATTATACTGCACAGAACGAGGTCAATTTAATCCTGTACCTACTCTTTGGAAAAGTAACCCAATTAGTTTTCATCTCATTTCATTTCATTAGTCTTGTCCTCTGTTTTCCCATTGCCCTGCAATCAATTGGTTGTAATGTGCCTTGAATGGCCTGAGGAACTGTTTGATCATTTACAAATGCTAATTCTTGATTTCTTCCTTTCATATTAAGGTGGTGAGTCCTGGGAAGCGCAACTAAAGAGGGGCTGTTAACAGAAAGGCCTTTCTAGTTTTCTATAGTGCTGTCTGTGTCAGTGACAGAAGGGAGGTCATCATCCCAGGAGAAACAGAGGCAGCAGAAAAGAACAGATAACAGTGGTCTAAATTGCAGCCCATTCAGCTTGAAGCCTATATACCCTCACTGAACAGGTGTTGATCAACTTTGTAGGTGACATGAACTCCAAAGCACTGGGTTTATTATGCAATTTTTCAGAACTTACACGTGACCAGTCTCATGAGCAACTACAAACGCTGAAGAGAAGCCATCCTCATGGTTTAGAGTACAACTGCGAACTGGGTGGCACATTCCAGTCACTGGGGCATACCCTGCAGAAGGTCAAAGAGAATGAAAACCAGCAAGAGTGCAAGTTAGTAGCAAACAACAAAACTGACAGGATGGTTGAGTCCACATAAATTGAAAACGCAAATTGTCTTTTTCTCTAGATGTCTAAGTTAGGTTACCAGTGTTTGTCTTCAATGCTACAATGCCAGCATAATTCACATTATATCCGTAACTGTACAGAGCTAGTGTAATCATTACTAACTCAAAATTTTGGAACTGCCTACCTGACAGGCTATTGCAGAACCATCACCACACACAGTGCAGTGGTTTTATTCAAAGATCAAATGTCAATTTCTCAAAATCAACAAGCACTGGCCAGATCCTACAAATCTTAATAAAATTGTTGAAATAAAAACAGAACTTTACAGAAATACTTAGTCTCCCTGGGGAGAAATAAAGTTAACATTCAGGTGAAGGGTCATCGACCAGAAACCTCAACTCCATTTGCCTTCACAGTTGCTACTTGGTCTGGCTGAACATTTTCTGTCTGTACTTCTGATTTCCGGCATCTGCAATATTTGTATCTGTTTTTAAAACTGCAGCTTTGTCTTGATCTGCATAGAGTCAGTGAAATCCGGAGTTCATCTCCAAATCTCACCCCGCAATGTCTATCTACATGCAGTGTCTACCATCCAAGAATTTCACTTCCTCCTCACTGCCCTCTTCCCCGGTACCCATGTTATGTTTAATCCATCCTTAACATCTATGACCACTATCTTTCTCGTCATAGGGGCTGGATTTAGTGGAGGGGACAAAGATTTTGGCTACTAGCTGGAGGTTTGGCAGGAGCCTCGAGCTGACTTTGTTTGGAAAGGTCAACAAACCGCATGGCACTCAGGCACTTGCAAGGTCAGAGGCTGGGTGATCAATGACATGGAGGGCTAAAGACCTGCCCCCTGTGAGCTACTGCCTCAGCAAAGGGCAGCAGCTCTTCTCTGGCTCAGTAGCACCACTGGGCAGGCAGTGGCTGCTGTAGGTATGACACCCACTGAATGCCTTGGATTGGGGAGGAGGAACAGATAAATGATGAGGGCATGTCATGGGGTTCAGGTCGTGTGTGAGATAAGTCCGCATCAAAGACAGGGTCAGGATTTCATCAGGACCCCCAATCCCCACAACCTTTCCAATGCCGTGTCCCTCAGTCAGGGAATTTAATTCTGTTAAATTCTACTCATAATAACTACTCCCACCTGAATACCTCATCAACTGATTTTTCATTATTCAAGATATGCAGCAGAAGTTGGAAAATTCCCTGTTCTACATGTTCACTTTGGGAAGAATGACTCAGAAGGCAGGGTTTTCATTGTGGGAGCAAAGTTGCAGGCAGAGTTAGGCCAGCTGCCTCTTGAATGAGTCTGTAGGCAGCCATAATGGCTGACAGGTACTGGGGGTGGGCTGCTTAAAAGACAGGCCTCAGTGCTGAGGGACATTATCCCAGTCAAAATAAAGATAGGAGGACTCTCTCATCCTGATCCTTTGCATGTATTCACTTTCAATTCACACTTCCCATGTCCCAATTAAAGGGATGATCAGGCAGATATTTGAAAGTATCAATGGCAGTAATTGTAAGTACGTGAACCTTCTTTATCCTGTGTAAATAAACATCGCATAATTTTAAGAATAGATTGGACAACAGGAACTGTCAGTAAAACCAAGTTTTCCCTGTGTCAGAGCTATTTGAACAATTTTATGGTCATCTGAGTTCTCAGATAAGGCTGGTAAATGTGAAGCATAGCTTACCATGAGGGGTATGGGTAAGATCTTCTGAGTTTTTCAAAGGGTTCTCTCATCCAAGCTATGATCATGATACCCGTAAGATGTTGTGTCCTTTGAAAGCTGTCTCTATGCCATGTACATTATGGAGGTCTATCCCCTGAACAGAGCAGGCCAGCTCACAATACAGCATATAGGTCCATGGTCAAATACCACTTACACCCTCAAATAGCACTGAAGAAAATCAGAAACTCTGGAGTACCAACCACTTCCAGAGTCTCTCCAATTCTATGAAAATCCAGTTATGTACATGTTTTACTGCGTGGCTGTCTCAATCCATTTGTAATCATACCCCTCCACAATTACACCACCCTTAAAAATACTCAATTATTTCCGTTTCTCTAATTTTTCCTTGGGAGGTAGGTGATGCACCTTCTTGCTCTGGGCACATGAAGAAACAATCATGCACTGAGTCTGTGGAGTTGCTTATGGATGAGAAGGTATAAAGCCTAGCATGGCCCTTGCCCCAGTGGGGGTAGCACAGTGGCTCAGTGGTTAGCACTGCTTCCTGGGTTTAATTCCACTCTTGGGTGGCTGTCTGTGTGAAGTTTGCACGTTCTCCTTGTGTCTGTGTGGGTTTCCTCCCACCGTCCAACAATGTGCAAGTTAAGTGGATTGGCCACGGTAAATTACCCATAGTGTCTAGGAATGTGTAGATTAGATGTGTTAGACAGGGTTAAAGGGATAGGGTAGGGGGATGGGTCTGGGTGAGATGCTCTGGATAAATATTGACACGAGAAAATAAGGACTTCAAGTGGGCATTCATTGGTCATGTAAGGGTCAACAATAGACTGTGCATGTGACACTTTGTTGCACTCCCTCTAAAATAAATATCTCCTTCCCTGGCATGGAAACAAAAACTATACAGAACAGTCAGGGGTGAGCAGAGAGCACAGGGATTTAAACTGCAAGGGAAATTAAATAACTGTATCATCTTACAGGCTCACATGGATTTTGATATTTTCTCCTGTTTTGTTTTGGCATTTAATGTTATTGTTATTAGCTAGTTGTAAATATTACATATATTTTTTATAAATATTTTTTATAAATATTCTATTAAACATTCAATGACATTGTCACTCAATAACTTAAGTGGGATTAAATTTTCCTATCTAATACTCAGGATTCTTTGTTAGTGAGTGTGGCTAAGTGAGGTAAGTGGGCACCGGGTGGGGACTTGAGGTGAGAGATGGTAAGGTGACATCTAGGTGGGATGCCACCTGAGTCGGCAGGGTGTCAGGTGATGTTTCCTCTGGTAACATTAACACTGAGATTAGATTCTTAGTGAGCACTAGTTTTTTTCTGATAGAACGTTCCAACTCTGTCACACAGAAAAGCCTCAACCTGGTTGACTCACTGACGGATTGCAAAGTCACCAGGACCAGGAGGATCATAGAATCCCCACAGTGCTGAAACAGGCCATTTCATCAATCACGTCTATGCTGATCCTCTGAACAGTATCCCACCCAGACCCAGCTCTCACATCCTACCCCGTTAATCTGCATTTTACCACATCCAATCCACCTAATCTGCACATCTTTGGAGCACCAAGGAGAATCAGGTAGAACATGCAAGCTCCACACTGATATTCACCGAAGGCTGGAACCAAATCCAGTTGTATAGACCTGTGAGGCAGCAGTGCTAGCCATTGAGCTACAGTGCCATCTATTAGGGCCTGATGGAAGTTAGTGAGCAATACATAATGGGAGAATTGGACTTGGCACAATTTAGATCACAGCCAGGAACCTTTGGATGAGCCCAAATTTATGATGATGTAGTCCTGCAACTCAAGTGAATAATTAGCAAAAAGGATTAATGTTGATATCTCCATGGAGACATGGAGAAAGAAGCAGACTTTGAGAGAGAATTTAGACCATGAGAAAGGGATTTCAGATTCAATGAAGGGAAAATAAATTGTTCCAATATGATGAGAAATAAAACCTCAGAAGTGGGAAAAAAGAAATTCAAACGCACTAGAAGGAAATGGCACAATGGGAGTGAAAAAGGCATAGGCTGAACAAATGCTGCTAAGAGTTATACAGAAAGTTTATCAGTCACAGTGATGGACACAGAACCACAGTTTGAAGACTGGATCAGTGAGGAGGAAGGCTGAAGTAAAGGCAGCAGTAAGTGCTGAGCCTGGGGAATATGCCAGTGAATAATAATGTTGTGAAGCCACAGCAGTGAGAATTGAGGTTAGGAACAGCAGCCATGGTTGGTTCAGTCTGAGGCCACAAATGAACTGGCATTTTTGCGCCTGTTGGCCTGTTCCTAATTCTGAAAACCTTGTATTCTTATGATAATTTCTTGAGAGAATGTCAAAGCACATTTGCAGTGAGAAGGTTAGTGCAGCCTCTGAGACTGTTCCTTGGTTTTGTACTAATGCTCGCTTTGCTGGACAATGCACACTAACGAAGAACTCGTAGATGTGAACAGGAGCATCCTTTCAGCTGATCTGGC
>JAHRHZ010000024.1:7700000-7731845 GCA_024137785.1 Ginglymostoma cirratum
ACCTCGGAGAATACATGTTCCCTGATTGGACCAGGTTAACAGCCCCAGTCAGGGAGCCCTGACTGACAGATATAAACAGGAGGTTCTGCTCAATCTGAGAACTGCTTACAAGAAAGATGAATTGGTGTCAAGGACTTTCTGCGTGTAAATTAACGGTGACTTGGTGACAGGATACCAGCCTCTGTTGAATTATTTCAGTCAGGTTGGGAAACAACAGGATAAGTGGCAGGAAGGCCCTTTGCTGAATTTTTTGCAGCTGCCTGCCCTTTGACTAGCTGGGAAGGTAAATTAATAACTGGTCCATCAAATGGTCATAATGCAGTAGTCAGCCATTTGACTTATCATTTCTGTGTGTGCCCTTTGAAAGAGCAATTTATTTGGTACCATTACATGGTATTTTTTCTGTGTAATCCTGTACATTTTTATTTTTCAAATAATGACACCCAACATGGATGAAACATTGCAGGGATAACTCATAGCTAGCACGTGGATCAAACAGTGACTCTGGTTTGGATGTTGGATCAATAGTGCAGACCATGCGGAACATCAGACAGATTTGTTGCTATTAACAGGTCTCAAATATCAAAGACAGAAACGCTGCCAAAACGTGAAACAGTGAATTGTTTTCTTTTTTTAAGATGTGCTTTCAGGATCCTGGCAGCATTGCATTTATTCCAAATCTCTTCGAATTGCTTCAGTCCTTAGATGCCTTGTAGCTAATTCCAGGATACTTCTCGGCTGTAAGATAACAATTTTGGAATTTGCAAAAATGCCAGAATCATTAACAATTTCTTCCTTTGTGGTGACTAGGTTTGGTGTCTTTGGGATGGAATCCATTTCCCACGATGACCAGATCCTCATCCCATCACAGTCCCCAGATCTAGCCCTTGTCATGACTGTCACTGTCGTAAGTTTGCCCTGACATTTTGGTGCCTATAGTCTTGAATTTAGCTGACCATGTCCTGACATTGTGGTGTATTAATATTGTCTTCATATCGCACTTTTAAAATAAAAAAAGTCCCAAGGTATTTCGTGGGAGCATTATATAGCAAGATCTGTCCTTATTGTGACCAGGTGTTATGATTGTGGAGAGCAGGCTCTGCCATTGCATCATATGGTGTCCATATCCTGTCACTGTGCAGCCAGATCCTGCCTTTCGAGGTAAAGTTTCAGCTTTCTTTTGTACATTGTCGAAAGAACTGTACTTTCTTCTAAAGAAAAAAAAGCCCAGAAAAGGGCTTTTTTTAAAAAAAAACCTGGATTGTAATTTTCTGTACAAGGCAATACTCAAAATAGAAGGAGCCCACGGGGCAGGGTGGCGGTGAATGGGCTTCAGAATACCTCGGAAGATTCAAAGGCAGGATTGATCACAGAATAGTCAACCCACAAATGGAGGGGAACAAAATGCTGAACAAACCATGGGTGAACCTCAGTAACAGGGCAGCGGAGCAGCCTGTAACTAAAACAGCAGTTAGACGAGTTAGTAATTGGAAGTGAAGGAGGTGCCTGGGACAAATCTGCCAGAGGGCCGACAGCTGAGGCTGAAATCTGGTTCTGCGAATCTGGGCTGGCGACTGGTGTTTGCTCCAACAGCCAGGACTGGGGAACAAAGCCAGCTCCCTTTCTGCTGAGGCCAGGGCATGGCGGAAGGTGGTGTGGTGGGGAGCAGCCACTTTTCTCTGCTGTGGTGGGCCATCTGTCGGGCCTGGGGTTAGGGTGTATGTTGTCATTGCAGGGGAGAAAGAACAAAGCGGCATTGGAAGCAAAGAGAGACATGGAGTTACGTGGGTCATGGAAGGAGATAGGGAGACTGCAAAGGGGAGGAGGGACACAGAGAGTTGGCAAATGGAGGTGAGGCAAGACAGGCTGTGGTGGGTTTGGAGAGAGAGGAAGGCTACAACTGGGAGGAGAAAAGGAAGGTGCTGTTAGGGGATGGAATGCAAGGGAGGTTACAAGCAGTGAAGAAAGAGGAAGGCCACAAGAAAGAAAGAGAGAAAAGACCACAAAAAAGAGACAATAGTGAACTTGTCAATAAAGGACTATTCAGTTAACTGGAACCCAGGAAAACTTGAAATCAATGAGATAATTAATTGCTTACAAAGGAATCTAAAATTTCCATCTTAAAGCTGAATAAGTTTTGCAGCTACTTTATGTGGATAAATGCGGTCAATGGTGTGGTAATGAACGCTATGTCAACTGTGATTAATTGAGGTGTATTACAAGGAGCAGCAATGGTCTGATTAAAATATTGCAGCTTTGGAGAATGCGTGACGGAACCACATTAGGGTGATCTCATCAATCTCTAAGGTATGATTAAGGTATTTGTAGGAGAGTTGTTTTGAAAAATACCTTTGTTGCTAACTTACACCTCATGTCAGGTGCCAATTTAAATATTGTATCGAAACTCAATGCATGCCTTGTGCATTGTGACTTTAATCTGAACGGAAGGTTGATAATTATTGAGGATAATAGTGAGTTCTGCTTCTGTGAGAGTCAAATTACCCTATGTGTCAAGACAGACACAGAAGGAGTATGTGTCCATATCACCTGATACATGAGTTAGTGAAAATAAAAATTAGCCCCTAAAACCCCCCAAAAAAACACCTTATATTCAAAAAGTAGCCCTCAAGAACATTTCAAGCAGAGTCCTGGTGCTATTACAATAATGAATCCCTTGCTAATTTCACTTAACCTGTCAACAGCCTTATACAGTACCTTGCATACCCGCTGGACCGAAATCTTGCCTTGTTAAAAAGATGGCATGGTCATGGTGCTCTGAGTGGTTCGGGTTTGCTTTTTGCTGAGAATTGGCCCAGCGGCAGACATTCTCCAAACTTCGAGATGGATTCCCTCTTTCGATCAAACTGATGGACTAATCAGAGAATATTTCGTTCTGTTAAGTTCTCATGAGCTGACATGTTCCGATGTTTGAAATTAACTGGATGGCCTGAGGTTTGCAACTGGACACCGGTGGTTGTAATCAAGATAAGGTATGCTGCTACTCTCTCTGATCCTCCAGGGTGAATTTACGGCTAAAATTCACTGGATGGCAGCTTTAAATGTGCAGTCACATGCACAGTGGCAGTGATGCTAGCCTCCTCCTAGGCTGACATTATTTCTCAGAGCATAATGAGGGCAATTCTGAGAAGCTTAATTCTAGAATTTATCCTTCCCCTAACTGTTAGCACAGTAATTCAGGTGGAGCTACCTGGTAACCTAGATTTTATGCTTTGCATCATTGGTAAGGCTCCATGCTGAGAACATGGGTTTTAACATGCACACTTCTTTTAATAAATAATAGGCTGAATGTTACCCATTATCAAATTATCCTCTCGGAACATCTTGGTTATCCAGACTCCAAAGTACAAATAAGTCACATAGAACACTGGAAAATATACATCCAGCATCATTTGAAAAAGAACCAGTGAAAACAGAAACCAAATGTATCTCTATGACCTAGTGAGTCACCAGAATGGGAACACTCACCAAGGATCTGGGGGTACAATCATCACTGGATGGAAGTGTTTTGGAGAGGTCAGTGAGAGGGTCAAGGGACCTGAGGATGACCAGCAAACAAGAGACAAGTTGGCAGAAATCGTTTTGACATATCAGTGACATAGACACAATATTATGGACAATGTCAGTGGAAAGGAGAATGGAGACCACTATCTCAAAGATGGAAGGAGGAAATGACTATATATCTCAGAAATCAGCACTTCCATCAGCTGTGATGGGCAAGCATTTTGTTAAAGTATTATCCCATTGATCAGGTCATTAATACTTGGTGTTTTTTATAATGCTCTGATTTATTCTCTATTTGACATGATGCCTACAAGAAAACTTATTATTTTGGACTCCTTTAACTTGGAGAAAGAAAATTGTCACGCTAAAGGATTTGGTGCTTCATGTTGAGATTTATTCTGTGCTCAGCCACAAAGAGATATGCACCAAATGTTGCCTAATTTGCAAACCACAGAAGAAAGCTGTTGGAACACCATGCCAGCAGCCAGCCTGATTTTATGGCACCCTAGCCATATTGTCTGCATTGAGGGCCTAAAGGGAAAGAAGTATCTGTGACAATTATATGGGGCATCCCTCGTTGGTGTCCTTCAAAATTGTTGAATGTCACCAATCCCTCAATGACCAAGTCTCTGTAAGAGATGAAGTCACTTTCCACCCAGTGATATTCCACAAAAATCATTTTTAACTTGGCAAGAAAAGGTGAATCAATTGTGTACTTTAATAACTTGTGAACTACATCCTGAAAGAATATCTAATACAGCTGTCAGTTCTCCTCAACACTTGCCATAGGGGTATAATCAAGTAATTTGCAATTCAATACCCCACACAGAAGAAAGATGAAAAATTTAAAATGTCCCATTTTGAAACGTAAAGATATTTCAAAATGTCACATAATCAGCATGAACCTGCTCACACCTTCTAAATTGTCACCTTTCTTGTAGATCATTTCAGCAAAAATAAATGTTAAATAGAAATTTCAAAAATCTGATAGACTGCGAACAGTTTGACTTCAATCTTACCTTTGCGTATCCCAGCATAATCATTCGTACTAGCACAACATTTACATGGGCTCCCAGTGATTTATCGTGGTAAATTTCATTAACCTGACAATGAAGAAAAGGGAACAGTATTGAAACTATTTTAACTTTCAGAATACCCATACGTTTCCAGGAACTATCAATGTATTTCATCCAATGAAGTTACAGCCAATCTTTTGTTCGCACCAAGTACAAATGACAACTATAAAATAACTGAGATAAAACGTTGTGGAGCTGAAGAAGGGTCTCGACCCGAAACGTCAACTTTCCTGCTCCTCTGATGCTGCTTGGCCTGCTGTGTTCATCCAGCTCCACAACGTTTTATCTCAGATTCTTCAGCATCGGCAGTTCCTACTATCTCTATAAAATAACTGAGCCCTTTTTGGTATGAACCTCGGTTGATTTTTCTCTAAATAAGAGTTAAAGGATTCTTATATTTTAAATAGAGAGGTTTTAGGCCTCACCAATTTGAATGTACATGCCGACTCAGGCTTTGTTAAACAGTGGATTCATCTTGTATGGCATTGCCCCTTCTAAGCCAGGGAACTAAAAATATCGGATTTTTATATTGATCCAGTAATTATAAAACCAATAACTTGCTGCAGTGCATTAGCCAGTGATTATTTCTGTAATTTCCACCCTACAGCATAACTTTCTCTCATAATTTCCTTGTTAATTAAATGGTAGGGTCCTGGAGGAGTATGTTAGTTATTCGGTGGAACATTAAAGGTTAATTGCAATATTCTAACTTTAGGGCAATACATGAAAATAAACAGGTGCTGAGAAGGATACCAGGAGAGAAGGATCTTAGATACAAGGGAAGATTAAAGAAATTGGGCTTAGTCTGCTTGGAGTACAGAAAGCCTGGTGACTCAGTGGTATAGCACCAGGGACCTGGGTTCAATTCCAAACACAGGTGGCTGTCTGTGTGGAGTTTTCATGCTGTCCCCATATCTCTTCGGGCCCAGAGTGTCCAAAGATGTGCTAAGTGGCTTAGTCATGGGAAATGCAGGCTTACAGGAATATGGTAAGGGAGTCGGCCTAGATGGGATGCTGTTCGGAGGGTCAGTGGGGACTCAACGGGCTGAATGCCCTACTCCCACACTGTAGGGATTCTATGTGGGATACATACGTAAGGACAAGACAGATGGACTGTGCTGTATATGGCTCTGGAAGGGTTTGAAAGGGTTAATTCTTGATTGAGTGCAACAAGCACCACCCACTGTGATTATGTCATGAGGATCTGGTGCAGAGTAAAGTAGGATCTCATGGGAGACAGACATAAGGTTAGGTCCTACCAACAATCATTACAGTAATATAGAGCCTACTCTTAGATTATGTAAATAATTACCGAGATGTAATAAACTGTATCTTGTTCACTCTACAAGAATTTGCTAATTAGATCTAAAGGTAACTATTCTTGCACTCATGGCATTGGATAGCTTATTTGGGTGGAAGGCTGGCTTGCAGTGCAAAGTGATCCCAACACCATGGGTTCTGCTTCCACACCAACTGAGGTTACCATGAAAGATTCTCCTTCCTAACTTCTCCCCTCGCCTAAGGACTGGTGACCCTCAGGTTAAACCACCATCAATCACCTCTCTCTATTGAGATAGCAGCTCTGTGATCCAGTCATATTAGAATGACTTTTTACCTTGCTCACACCAACCCCTAAGGAATCGATGCACTTGGAAGGGTACATATCAGGGGTGTAGGTCTCCTCCATGTGTATTTACCTTTCTGATCATAATTATCTAGATCACAGTCAAATGGAAGCTCAATCTAAACGATTTAACACGTTATTCAAAAATCAATTGAACCTTAACAGGGTGACCATTTAATCAAATGCTTAGACATAAGTCTGGTTCAGTGTTAACAAAGTAACTGCCCAGGTATTCAATTTCCTTTGGAAAATACTTCTTCGCCATGGAACATATATCAGGATCGATTACTACTTCTAGGACTGAAGGTTCTCTGAGTGCCTTTCCTCACAGCAGTGTGGTTGACTCTTAACTGACCTCTGAAATGGCCCTAGCAAGCCACTCAGATCAAGGGGTAATTAGGAATGCGCAATAACTGGTGACCCAGACGCCGACACCAATGAATTGCGTGAATGAATGAAAAAAAAGACCATGTTGTCATTCCTTCATTGTCACTGGGTAAAAGAACCTGGAACATCCTTCCTAACAACACTGTAGGAGTCACTTTGTCACATGGGCTGCAGCAGTTCAAGAATTGCAGCTCACCACCACCTTCTCTATGTCAGTTAGGTATCATTGTCATCATCATCATCAACGGTCCCTCGTAGATGAGGTTGACACTCTCATGGTGAGCCTGTTAGTGGCTGTACAGTTTGATGCAGTTTCTGCACACTCTACAATGCTTGGGTCTGAAGATGGTTGTGGGGAGAGCTGGGGTGGGGGCATCGGTGTGGCAGCATGCTCCTTATACACTTTCCACCTGCCTTCTGCTTTTTCCTGATGGTAAGTCTTGAGATGCTTGATTCCTTCCTGGATGCTCCTCCTCAACTGTGGGCAGTTCCTGAAGCACTTCCTCTGTCCACCTGGGGATTGCCCCAACTACTGAGATGTCCACATCCCATGTACAAAAGAAAAAAAATTTCAAGTCTGATTTACATCCACGCTGAATTGCTGGATTCTAAAATGGCTGATTCATGATCTACCATCTCTGCCAGATGTGAGGTAGTATGGGCTAGAAGGCTCAGATAGTTGAGTTGTTCGGATAGTTCATGCTCTTGCCAGTGCCTTGACTTCACCTCCGTGTGTTCCCAACAAAGTCTCTTAATGCGTTCAAATGTCTTTCCAAATGAACCTTTTCCATTTTAGTTCATTAAAGTCAGGGACTGCTGTGAGTCAGTGGACACGTTTGATCTCTTCAGGGATGGCTTGAGGACATTGCTAAAGCCTTCCCAGGGAGTCTCTGTCATGACTGAGTTCAGCAAAGAGCAGCTGCATTTGAGAGGCTGATGTCAGAGATATGACTGGACATATTTGAAGAAGGTTCACGAGGCTGATTCATGGCATGAAGTTGTTTTCCTCGGGGGAATGGATCAACAAATTGGACATATACTCATCGGGACTTGGTGATTTAATCGAAACATGTGAGGTATTGAAGAGTAGATGTTGAGAGAATGTTTCCTTTTATGAGAAATCTAGAACAAGTGGGTACAGTTTAAAGATAAAGGGTCTCTGATTAGGAGCTAGGATCTTTTTGAGCCATGGCAGAGGTTCAATGAGCCAAATGGGCTATTCCCACTCAGGATTTTAGGTCTTACCCAGCTGAAGTGGTTTCGAGTAATCAGTACCTTAATTCTGGGCAGATTATCTTCGGAAAGGGTGTTGTTCCAAACAACCCAGTATTCACAAACACATCCAACTGGACCAACTGATAGCCTTGCATTCTTGGCCATATCCAAAAACAGAGCAACGACATAGGAACATACTTTGGACAACTGAATAATCTATCAACTTTTGTTTTTGCACGAAGAAACCCCAAGGTTTGCAAGATTTGCAATTGCATCTCTCCACTTTTGTTCATTCACTTATGGCGTCACTGACTGGGCCAGCATCTCTAGCTCGTCCCTAGTTGCGCTTGAGAAAGAGGTGGTGAGCTGCTTCCTTGAATTGTTCCAGTCCATGTTCTAGAGATGCAGACCGACAGGGGAGGTAATGCCTACTGGTATTATTGCTGGACTGTTAATCCAGAGACCCAGATAATGTTCTGGGGACCCGGGTTTGAATCCCGCCACGGCAGATGGTGGAACTTGAATTCAATAAATATCTGGGATTAAGGGTCTAATGATGACCGTGAATCCATTGTCAATTGTCAGGAAAAGCCCATCTGGTTCACCAAGGTCCTTTAGGGAAGGAGACTGCCATCCTTACCTGGTCTGGCCTACATGTGACTTCAGACCCACAGCAATGTGGTTGACGGTTAACTGCCCTCTGGACAATTAGGGATGGGCAATAAATGCTGCCTAGCCAGCGGTGCCCTCATTCCATGAATGAATAAAAAAAAGCCCTCAGGGAAGACATTCCAGGATTTTGACCCAATGACAATGAAGGAACGGCAATATATTTCTGAGTCAAGATGGTGAGTGGCTTGGAGAGGAACTTGGAGGTGGTGGTGTTCCCATGTATCTGCTGCCCTTGTCCTTCTAGATGGAAATGGTCGTGGGTTTGGAAGGTGCTGTGTTAAGGATCTGTGGTGAATTTCTGCAGTGCATCTTGTAGATAGTTCACAGTGTGCTACTGAGTATTGGTGGTGGAGGGAGTGGATGTTTGTGGATGTGGTGCCACTCTGCTCGATGGTGTCAAGTTTCTTGAATGTTGTTGGAGCTGCACTCATCCAAGCAAGTGGGGAATATTCCATCACACTCTTGACACGTGCTTTGTAGATGATAGACAGGCTTTGGAAGTCAGGAGGTGAGTTACTCGCTGTAGTATTCATAGCCTCTGACCTTCTCTTGTAACCATTGTATTTATATGGCAAGTTCAGTTGAGATTCCAATCAATGGTAACCCCAAGGATGTTGGCAGTGGAAGATTCAATTGTAGTCATGCCATTGAATGTAAAGGAATATTGGTTACCTTGTCCCCTGTTACAGATGATAATTGCCTGGCATTTGTGTGGCATGCATGTTACTTGTCACTGTTCAGCCCAAGCCTGGATATTGTTCAGGCTGAATATGAGCTGCTTTCAGTACCTGACGAGTCGCGAATGATGCTAAACATTATGCAACTATCAGCAAATATCTTCACTTCTGACCAATGGAGCATCATTGATGAAGCAGCTGAATGTAGTTGCCTCTAGGGCCCTGAGGAACTCCCATGGAGATGTCCTGGAGCTGAGATAACTGACCTACAACAATCACAGCCATTTTCCCATGTACCCACTATAACACCATGCTAAGGAGAACTCTCCCCCTTGATTATCACTGATTCTAGTTCTGCTAGGACTTCTGATGCCACACTCAGTCAAATGTGGTATCGAGGGCAGCGACTCTCATCTCTGGACTTCAGCTCTTTTGTCTGTTTTAGCCCGAGGCTGCAATGTGATCAGGAGTTAAGTCAATTGATTTCCTTGCCAATCTTTCAAGTCCATTTGTGTTGGATCCATTCTTAAGTTGCTGAATTGGCCCTCTTCCAGGTAGGGTTGTCCACTTCTGAATTTCCTTTCTGAATTATATTATGGTCACTGATTCTCCCACTCTAACACTCCACGTGCCTGAATTCATTCTTAAGAATTACATGCTACAAACTTAACAGCCTGATCACCGTGTCCTGCCATCTTCTAAGTTTTATGGATGCAAATATCCAGGTTTCTCTATTCCTACACCCCTTCTCCAACACAATGCATTTCTTACCCTTCATTCAAATGTCCATCAATTGACAATTGACTGTGTTAAACTGTGCCCATATCATGCCTCATCACGCCACAAATGTATGCCTTCCTGCATTCTGTTCCTATCCCTTACACTGTTTACTGTATTGTGGAGTCTTGTGTCCTTTACAAACTATGAATCTTCCCTCTGTTCACAAGTCCTAGTCAGTAATATGTAGAAAATATTAGCATTCCTAAAACTGGCCCCAGAGGATTGGCACTGTATACTTCACTCCAGCTTGAATGTGACCATTCACAACTGCACTGTTGTAGAGGTCTCATCAACTTTAGTCGTGCTCAGGGACACAGCCTTTCACACTTGAGATGGGATTGGCAAATTGGGTCTTTGTCAATGTCACAATCGCACTGACAGCTGAAAGGGCTCTTTCTTATTATTTTCATGGCAATAAAGCAGGGACAGGCTAAGATAGGGGCCACTGCATCCAAAGTTAGATCTGAAGTGGAAACAAATGCTTGCAGATGTCGAAGCCAGTAGGTTAGAAGGCCTGCTTGCATTCAATGTGAAATTGGCCCAGTTCTGAGTGGGATTTAGGAATTTATAAATAGGTAACATTAGTTGTCTTCCATTCAACGTAAAAGAAAAATTAACTTTGCAAAATTCCCTAAATGTGTGCACAGTTCCTTTGACTGGAAAATTGAAAGGACCTCTTTAATGTTAATGTTGATCTCTCTCTGCACCTTCTCGGCAGCTGTAACATTGGATCCTGTGCTCTGTTCTGTTACCCTAATGCAATTGTATAGTTCGATCCACCCGTAAAGCACGTATGAAAACACTTTTCACTGTACCTTGGTACATGTGACACTATTAAATCAAAAGAATGAATGTAATGCCTTTATTTGAAAAAGGAAGACTGATAGCAGGAAACTTCAGGCCAGTTAGATTGACATCTGTACAGAGAAGATGGTGCAAGTTATTATTAAAGACATTTATAGCAAGACACTTAAAAACAAAGAGTGATCAGACAGAGCTACAATGGTCTCGTGTAAGGAACTTAACTTAATCAAGTTAACTGATTTATTGGAGATCTTTGAGGAGGTAACGTGCTGCAGATTAAGTGGACGTACTGACCGATAGTTTCAGAAGGCATTTGATAAGGTGCCACATCAAATGTTATTGTGGAAAATAAAAGCTCATGGTGTAGGAGTGAAATATAACAGAAACCACAGCATAGGGGCAAATGGGTCTTTTCTGGTTAGCGAGATGTA
This sequence comes from Ginglymostoma cirratum, assembly GCA_024137785.1. Taxonomy (NCBI): domain Eukaryota; kingdom Metazoa; phylum Chordata; class Chondrichthyes; order Orectolobiformes; family Ginglymostomatidae; genus Ginglymostoma; species Ginglymostoma cirratum. The sequence continues at coordinate 7,711,189 of JAHRHZ010000024.1, forward strand.
ATAAGTGGTGTGTGACAAGGATCAGCGCTGGTACATGAACATTTTACAATTTACATGAATGGTTTGGATCAAAGAGCTGAAGATATAGTTGTTAAATTTGCTGATGAAACAAAGATCGATAGGAAAACAAGTTGTAAGGAAGACAATGAGGCTACAAAAAAATAAATAAAGTGAACGGACAAAGACCTGGCATGTACAGGATAACAAGGGAAAATGTTAAATTATCCTTTTTGATGGGAGGAACAAGAAAGAAGTATGCAATCTACATGGTGAGAGGTGACAGAGCTTCGAGACACAGAGGAATCTGGGTCCTGACTGCTTGAATCACAGACAGGTAGACTGTAAACACAGAAAGTAGGAAAGCTAATGGAGTGTTATCGTTTATTGTGAGGGAAATTGAACACAAAGGATTTTTTTTGTTTGAAAATCAGGGCAGGACGTCGCTCAGTGGTTAGCACAGCTGCCTCACAGATCCAGGGAACTGGGTTCAATTCCACCTTCTGGTGACCGTCTGTGTGGAGTTTGCATATTCTCCCCGTGTCTGTGTGGGTTTCCTCCACGTGCTCCGGTTTCCTCCCACTGTCCAAAGAGGTGCAGGCTCGGTGGACTGTATGTGTGCAGGTTAGGTGGATTGGCCATGTTAAATTGCCCATAGTGTCCAGGGATGTTTATGTTAGGTGGGTTAGGCATGGGGAAATGCAGGGGTAGGGCAATGAGTCGGGGTGGGATGCTCTTTGGATGGGCAGTGTGGACTTGTTGGGCCGAATGGCCTGTTTCCACACTGTAGGGATTCTATGAAAGATAATGCTTCAGTTATACAGGTGGCTTGATGAGACTAAATTTCAAGTACAGTGCACAGAATTTATCTCCTTATTGAAGGATGAAAGTATCTAAATTAGAAACTGAAGATTTACCAGACTAACAGCTGGAACGGATGGTTTGTCTTGTGAGGAAAGGTTGGACAGACTGGGCTTGTACCTGCTGGACTTCAGAAGAGTAAGAGGTGACTTGATTGAAACTTGTAAGATCCTGAGGCATATTGACAGGTGCATTTGGAAAGGATGTTTCCTCTTCTGAGAGAGGTCACTATTTAAAAATAAGGTGTTGCTGATTTAAGATATAAATAAGGAGATATAATTAAGATATAAATAAGATATAAATAAATAAGGAAATAAGGAGTGTTTTCTTCTTCTTCCGCACAGAGTACCATGAGTGTTTCAGAATTCTCTTTCCCAAAATGCAGTGGAAACAAATTCTCTGAAGAGTTTTAAGGCAGGTGTAGACAGATTTGTGATAAGCAAACAGGTTGAAAGGTTATTGGCAGACAGTGAAAATGTGGCGTAATCAGATTTGTTTGATGGAGGAGCAGAGTCCAGGAACTCAGTGACTTTCTCCTGTTCCTAATCAAATGTTTGCATGTACTTAGTGTATAGAAGATATATTAGAAAAAATTAGCAGTTCTCAGTCAATTATAATGATATAGGTTAGCCATTGTTCTAGACTATATTTGGTACAGGTTAATATTTTAAATGGTTCATATTGGTAAGAGTTATAAACCATCTCTGGGATATTGGGCAGGATATTAGTTCTCACTGACTTCCATACTGCAAGGTCTTCAGAACTGTTACAGAACCACATCTGTAACCTCTTTGAGTCTCCTGTATTCACAAACTCTAGCTGAGGTACAACATCTGTTCACAGCTTTCCTGATGGCAAAAATAAATAGTTCCATGTGTTTTCCTTTGGATCATATTTCAAAAGATTGCAGACACAGTTTATAAAACAGATTTATCAACTATTCTAAAGGACTCTAAATAATTATGCATAGAGGGGAAATCTGCCTGTTTTTGCATATATAGTATGCAAAATTATGCAAATTTATCACAACCAAATTTAAATACAAATATATCATGTTGAGGTTAAATGGAATTACTATGACTTTCAAAGTGTAGGTTTAGAAAATATTTATTTTGTTATGAAAACACAATTTGTGCTGAAATAAATCAAATGTTAGGTTGAAAACCAGACACTAAAGACTTCTCATCTCTGTTAACCCGCTCTCCTTCTTTTATGACTGAATTCTCTGTAAAGAAACATACCATTCCACCTCAGTCTACACTTGGTGTTCTCCTTCACATGATCCAGTCTAATTTCACCCTTCTGCACACTACCTCACCCTTTAATATTCCTCCTTTTCTAAGCAACTCTCTAATTTCCTTTTAAAAGAATTCATGGTCTCTGCCTTAATAACAATTTATGGTCAAAAATACCATATACTAGCCAACCTAAAAGAAGCTCTTTCTTCTATTCTTCCCTTTAATTTTTTTCATTAGTTTAAATTCGTATTTCATGAGATTATATTTTTATTAACTCCAGGAGCTGACTCACTTCAGCAAGTGTGTAGGATGACAAAAAAGCAAACTTCAATCTTGAAATAGAATAGGAGTGATTTAATACACATGTTACATCTTAAAGCACATTGAAGCCATGAAATGATTTTTAAAATGCAGTCATTATTGTAAAAAAAATCCACTGCTTCCACTATCGACATCTTACAAAATGTGCTGTATACAGCAGGCATTGCATCAACTCATCAAGAATTCTTCAGCTGTGCTCCCTAAACCTGCAAACGCCACCACCTACATGGACAAGTGCGCAGGTACATAGGAACAGTATATTTTTTCATGTTTCCTTCCATCTCAGTTGCCATCCAGACTTGAGAATAGGTCACTGTTCATTAGTCATCCTGAGATCTTGAACTCCCTTCCATAGCAACAGTGCAACTACTATGGACTGCTCTGATGTTTTTCTTCTCTGCTATTAACTTTCCAAGGACAACTGAAGACAAGACCTGGGCTTATCAGCAGTCTCTCGCTTGTTTGTCAAAGCTACTGCGAAAAATGCTTTCCCCCCCCCAGGGTTTCCATGATTTACCTTGAAAGTACAGCAAACTAACAAACAGAACCCCTGAGTAAACATACAAACTTGCCCCCTCATCTCTCCCTTCTTGCACTGTGATTAAATGCACCGTAGGATGCAGGGTACAGCCTGTAATGGCATATGTAAGGAGTAGCTCGCACCACTCTGTTTTGTCTGATCCTTTTCCTGAACTCAAATGCCCAAAAGATACATCAAAAGACAGAAAACTGATTCAATACTATCTATCACTACATCTCAAAGTCAATTAAGTAGTTTTCAACGTGTTAACATTGTTTCAACCAACAAACATTGTAGATAATAAAACAAGGTCTCAATGAAGCGATACAGAACAACTAAACTGCTTTTATTAAGGGAAATACCAAGAACTGTCAGTGCTGGAGTCAGGGATAACATAGTGTGGAGCTGGAGGAACACAGCAGGCCAGGCAGCATCAGACGAGCAGGAAAGTCGACATTTCGGGTCAGGACCCTTCTTCAAAACCTAGAAACATTGACTTTCCTGCACCTCTGATGCTGCCTCACCCGCTGTGTTCCTCCAGCTCCACACTGTGTTGACTGCTTTTATTAAAGGTGCATTTGACAAGGATAATTCTCCAAATATGGCATGGGTTCTGTTACATCCATCAGAGGGGGAAGACAGAGTATGGGATGGTCGTAAAGTCTTACCTAAGACACTGCACCTCAGTCAGAACAGTGCAGCCCCTTCCTCAGCACTGTACTGGGAGAGATTTTGCCTCAAGTCTCTGTGGTGGGTCTCAATCTGTTTGACTCAGAATGGGAATGTTACCAGTGAGCCATGGCTAACATTAAACTGTGAATTACGGTCAAAATAAATATTAGGGAAAAGAGGTAACTGAGGAACTTTGAAAACGTGGCACTTACTTGTGAATTATTAGGTAGAGATCATTGTGATAAGATGGCAAGCTTAGAAAGGCTGCCTCAACACAAGTAATGGCAGAGTTGGTTTTTGAGGAAGCTACAATCTTTGGCACCATCAATCCTTTAGGGTATTCCTATTAAAATACATTATAATTTAGTTGCTCTTGGGTGCCATTAATCTCTGGGTCAAATTAACAAATATCCCTGAGTTACTCTGACACCAGCCAGTCTGAATATCTTCAACAGATCAATAACTCTCTCCCTATGTGATTGTGTCTATACTGCTAGGGTAGGGCTCAGGATGTTATGTTGTTCAATGCACATTAAATAAATTGTAAATAACTATCTGTCAGCATTTAAATCATCATTTAACAAAATAGTGTAATGTTTCCACATTTAGATTGCATTTTAGATTTTGACGGGAGAGCCTGTAAGGGTGAAGTAGTTGTGAAATACGTTTGACTGTATCGTGTGTCCTGTATTACGGCAACAAAACAATGTAGCGGCAACACAATTACCAGAATATTCCCAAAAACTGAAGACAACAATGCAGTGGCAACAATACTGTAACAGAAGATACAGTGACCATCCAGCACAGCAAAACATTCCCATATAGCAATGCAATTATAACCACTTTTCCTCCTCATTTGGAATTATGTGACAAATTGCACATCAAACGATCTTGGCCACTTTTTTTTAATTTAACTGGTCTCTGCTGATGCCTCAAATACAATCACTAAAACACACTATCTCATTTCATCATCAGGCTTTTTGTAGAATCCTCTTGTGCACAAATCGACTGCTTTTTTCCTGACATTACAACAACAACAGCACTTCAAAAATACTTGCATTGTAAATTGCTCTTTAGAACACTCTGAGGTCATGCCAGATGCTATCTAAAAGTGTCTTTCTTGCTTTCACCTACAGCATTTTAAAGTACATGTTTCATTGTCAGATACATACTCAGCAGAAGGTACTTTGACTAGATAGATAATAAAGATGAATTGCATTTATTTTGTTTTAAATGTTGGAATGCTGCACAATAATTACAATTTTATTTTATGACTAGTCTGTGTCCAGAATACATAAGACATAACTAGCTGTTTTCAAAATTCAGTAAGATCTGCTATTGTTAAATGTAGGACCAAAGACATTAACTAACGAATCCTTCAAGATTTAACTATGAAACATTATTCAAAACAAAGCAATCCACCTACTCTTTTCACATCAACGCTTTATGGATGCAGCATAGAGTACATGACAGCAACTCACCAAGACTTCATCAGCATCATCTTGTAAACCTATGTGCCAATGCAATGGCTTGAAGAGGTTATGTTGTCCCTTTTTTTAGAGACAGGTTTTGAGATGGAGGTACCAAGATGTTAATGAAAACCCATAAAGTGAGCAGCTTGCGAGGCCTTGGAATTTTTTTAAAGTTGGAACAACAAAAGCAGCCTGAATGGGTGTGGTTAAGTTCCCACTGAATCCGGATTTTTAGTTTCTTAGTTTTTCAGGAGTAGCAGTCGTTGCTGGGTCTGTTTCTGCATGGCTCTGGGTGTTGCTGGGTCTGGAACGCAGCATCTTACACTTACTTAAAAACAAGAAAATGTTAGGGTCCAGACTATCTTCCTAATATATTTTGAGGGGGTCTGGCCTCGTCCATGACACCTGTGACTTTCACTGCTTTGGAAGACTAAAGGAAACAGGCATGTAGAAAAAACTGTCACTTCCAAATTTGTAAGAAGTACAAATCAGAAGACATCTAGACTTGCACGTATATAATCTTACCAGCACAAGATCAAAATCCTGGACCTCCCTTATCCAACAGCTACACAGCAGTATCTTCACAACAAGGATAGCAGTGACTCAAGACAGTTAGGACACATGTTCACTTTTTTATTCTTTCCTAGCATGTGGACTCATTGGCAAGGCAAGCACTTGTTTCCCATCTCGAATTACCATAAACTGAGTGGCTTGCTAGGCCATTTCTAGAGCGGATAAGAATCAATCACATTGCTGTTGGTCTGGAGTCACAAGTGGCTCAGACCAGGAAAGGACATCAGATTTCCTTCCCTTAGGGATATTAGTGAACCAAATGGGTTTTTACAATGATAACTGATAGTCTCACCAATGCTGATGATGATATCATCTTTCAATTAAAGCTCTGTTCATTGAATTTAAATTCCACCAGCTGTCATGGTGGGATATAAAATTTAGAATGTAATTTCCACTAGGTGTCATGGTGGGGTTTGAACCCACGTGTCTGGGTTAGCTGGGCCTCTGGATTACTGGTCCAATGCACTGCATTACCATTTGCCCTTGTCAAGGGTAACTACAGATGAGAACAAGCGGCAGCAATATCAGAGACACACTGTGTCCCAAGGATAGTATTTTTAAAAGAATTTTCATTCATTTACGGAATGTTAATGTTGCTGGTGGTATCTGGAGGTACCAGTAACCTGCAAGGTTTCACTGTGGATACAAACTGCTCTCACACTATGACCCCAGTTAGCAGGTTGTCTCAGTTCATACAACATAAGGTATTCACACAAAAAGTACTTTCATCCTTCTTGCTGATGAGTTGACTTCAAGTTCCATGTGTCATGCCTGTTGACTATGGACAAACAGTTTCTCGACCTTTAAAATAGCAAATGAGAGCTCTGATTAGCCCTAGTCTAAGGCCACATAAGCTGACTTTCCTATGATGGGGAGGGAGGAGAAAGGGGTGTTGGGGAGAAGGATGTCAAGGAGTGGAGGAGGTGTGGGTTTAGGATGGGGCTTGAAATGTGAAACTGCCAGAGTGGCGATCTCCAGCATGTTCGGCATAACACTTGCAGAATTGCTGTGGAGAAGTTGTTGTCACCGTTTCTCCCCTAGAGTTTCTGAGGGTCTTCTTTGAGTTACAGCAGACAAGCAAATGGAGCCTTCACGTAAATTCCTAACATTTTCCATCTAGCACACATATCTCCCCACTTCCTCTGTGATGGTATGCATTGTTGAATGCATCATACAGATTGCAGTTAAAAATTAGCTGGCATTGCCTTTTGTTTTATATGATCGTTACTTTTGAGATGACTCAAATGGACAAAAGACACACAAAAACAGAAATTTTTGTACAGCTTTTCACACGTTATAGTGTTTTGCAAACAATTAAGTATTTACCTGAAGTGAAGTGTATTGTATTGTAATATAAAAGCAACAGAAAACAGAAAATTTTCACACAGCAAGTTCCCACAAATAGCTCAGTCATAATGACCAGATAAACTCTTTTGAATAATATTGGTTCGGCAATTAGTGCTTACTTGGACATGGTAGACAACATATTTGCCCATTTTTGGAGTTTTACAACCAGCCCCCAGACAAAGTTTCCTAAATTACTACAGTTCCAGAAGGGATGACCCAAATTGTCAAACTCCGAAAGGAGAAAGGATACACTGGCTCACCTTCTTTACTCACTTGCATCCCCCAGCAGCCTCCCAAACCCTCCAACCAGGTTGGTGACAATATGGTTAATTTGAAAAGGATTATTTTCCTTGCAGATATCTTTCTCCCAGACCAGATAAATTTATATTTAAAAAGGAGCTAATTTAACCGAGTTTTTTTGAGTTAATAGGAGAGTGAGTATCTTAGTGACTAAACACATAAGAAATAATAACCCACCACACTTCCACACAGAATAGGAATAAGAAGTGAGAGAAAATATGATGCTTTAATAAATATTTGGCTAAGTATCTGAGTCCCATGAAGATTAGACAATATAAGCAACTGATGTTGTGTTGTTTTGCTTTATCAGTCAGTTGAAAAACATTTGTCCAGTTTGCTTTCAACTACATTTTGCCCAGCCAGAATGTTCCGTTTCAAGTTCCACCTGCTTCAGAGATATGTAACAGCATTTCTGACCTTGATTAAAAACTAAAATAAAATTAATTCAACTGTATTTTGCTGGTTACAAGCAAAGGGAAAGAGTAGTTTCCTTCATTTGTACGCACAGCATGTTGATGGCTCATGGTCTTCTGAGATATGGCCCTTATGGCACACATAGACCAGGGCGGAAACTGGCTTCAAACCCGTGCTTGTGTGTTCTTGAAAGGGAAACCACTGGTTCATCTTCTACAGCCTGAGATAACTCACAGGCATTTACAGTTCCATGTGCAGTTCATTTCACCCTTTGAAATGATGCTGATTGAAAATTACTTGACACTCCTCCAGTGTGATGTTCCAGGCTCTCCCTTGAGGTTAAAGACAATCCACTCAGTGCTTCCAGAGATTTACTCAATTACACTTCTCAGAACTTACATTCTCAGTCATTTTGGTTGTAAATCTTCTTCTTAAACAAAACATATGTCATAAGTAAATATTCATTGTGTCTGCAGGTAATCTGGCATTATGATACACCGTTCTGACAGAAAATTACAAAGTGACTCTTGTTACATCTATTGGATTGGGCAGACTGGGTCTCAGTTCAGCATTTAATCTGAAAAATAGCACCTCTGACAATGCATTGCTCCCTCTCTTTTGAACTGATCTGTCAGGTAGATTATAGATGGAATCTCCCTGCATCATGAATCCTGACAACGAGACTACAAGGATAAGGCAGTATAGCTGGCCATGACAATTGGATATGCAGGGGTAAGGGTACTTAATAATCATGCTTTTTGGGAAGGAGCAGGAAGTCGATAGCACCCCCTTGCACTTGGCAGAGTCAAAGGTCCAGGTGACATCACTAAATGGCACCAGACAGGCATCCAATGAAATAGCTCCATAGAGGCCAGTATCCCATCACCAGGTCACCTTTTATTTACACGTGGAAAGTTCTTGACACTGTTCCAGTTCCCTTAGAGCCAGTTCTGAGTGAACAGAACCCCTGACACTCCTGTTTACATTTGTAGTTTAGGGCTCCCTGATTGGGGCTGTTAACCTGGTCCAATCAGGGAACATGTATTCTCCGAGGTCCATCTGGCTGACCCCATTGCAGTCACTACATCCATACCCTGCCATCCAGCAGAATCATAGTTGCTGCTTCTTGCCTGCAGAATGGTATCTGAAACCACAATCTATTGCAAGAATGCAACATCTGAGCAATAACTGACACCCATAAACTTACACATTTGGGAGAAACAGGAAAAAATAGTCTCAGGATGGGTGGGCTTATCTGAAGACTGAATATCTAAGCATTTCCTTCTTGATGAGTTAAAGGTCATCACACAGTTAAAATACACACACAAGAGAAGAAATGTCAACACCGTTTTGCCCTTCTGTAGCTGAATATTTGAATGTTTAGTTCTCCTGATACTTGAACAAATATCATTCCTTTTTACCACATCATGTCTGACTGTGGACCTCTCACTCTCATTCTTTTCTGTCAACTCCATGCTGACCCAAAGTTGTCAGCCTTTAAATCATTTTGTGGCCCCTGAGAATTGAACTATTTTAATACAATTCAAAACCAAATTTGATTCATTCATAATGAAACATTTTATTTGTTCTTAGAAAAGTAAGTTGTTAGGCACAACAAGCATTTTGATTGAGCTTGGCCTTATGTTTTCTTCACATATGGACCTTTGCTCTCCAGAAGTATACCGTAATGTTCCAAAACTCCCTTGTACGGAATACATCAATGTGCTGTGCTTTGGGGTCCTGCTGTTTCAAGCTTTAAAGATGAAGTTAATCACTGGTCAGACCTTAGCAGGAATATTGCAACCAATTCTGGGAATGACACTTTACAAAAAAACCACAAAGGCTCTGGCAGGGTGACAGGGGAGATTTATCAGAATGAAAACAGGAATAAGAGGATTTAGATATATAGAGAACAAAAGGACATAAAAAGATATGCAGGAGGCAAGAATCATCAATTCTGCTCTTCAAGCATTCTTCATTCTCCAGTAAGGCTGTCGTAAATCACATCATGATCTCAACTCCACTTTCCCACTTCCCCACAAAACCCTCGCACACAGGTCCCTCTGCATTTCAGACCTGCCATGACTTTTAGCTTCAGAAGAGAAAATTCTGCCCAATCTGTTGTTTCACAAACTTCCAAGCTCCTGAGCTGTTAAGATTCAGTGGATTGATGACTGTGAACACTGATGGATATGCCTATAAAATGGGGGTGACTATATTGTCTTCCTCTGATATTTTAAAGTTGCCTCTCCAAATGAAATGACAAACCGTGTGGTAATGCTTCAAACTGAGCTGGGACAGTGGAGATAAATAGGGCACTTCAGTTTCCACTGAGTCCTAAATCGATTTTCAAAAGGAAAACCTTAAAAAAAAGGAAAATCCCAAGATCTAACCTTTTAACAAGGTCGGATCTAAGACATATAATTGCAAATATGCCCCCAGGAGGGGAAACACTTAAGCTCCTGTATGTTTTACTAAACAGGCTGTATTTCATTGATATGTCTGGATTTGTACTGAGGAACCAAAAATAGTCACAGAGGGAAATGCCATCAATCTGAACTGCTGTCATTTGAACACTGTGTTCTCACTTCAACCCCCAAAATTTGAATTCTCACAGAAATATAAAGGACAGATCTACTTCTTTTATTGATTGCAAAATGCTAAAGGAACAGAGATTTGTAAACCATCTCACAGTATAAATCATTCCATATGTCTGTGCTGGGCAACAAGGGGAAATTCTTTGCTTCCTGAGTTACATTCCCACCAGTCAACCGACCATAATGATTTCCATTTGGAGATACTGAACCGCATTGAGTCCCAAATATTTTTATGCCAGATCAGCTGAAAGGATGCTCCTGTTCACATCTACGAGTTCTTCATTAGTGTGCATTGTCCAGCAAAGCGAGCATTAGTACAAAACCAAGGAACAGTCTCAGAGGCTGCACTAACCTTCTCACTGCAAACGTGCTTTGACATTCTCTCAAGAAATTATCATAAGAATACAAGGTTTTCAGAATTAGGAACAGGCCAACAGGCGCAAAAATGCCAGTTCATTTGTGGCCTCAGACTGAACCAACCATGGCTGCTGTTCCTAACCTCAATTCTCACTGCTGTGGCTTCACAACATTATTATTCACTGGCATATTCCCCAGGCTCAGCACTTACTGCTGCCTTTACTTCAGCCTTCCTCCTCACTGATCCAGTCTTCAAACTGTGGTTCTGTGTCCATCACTGTGACTGATAAACTTCCTGTATAACTCTTAGCAGCATTTGTTCAGCCTATGCCTTTTTCACTCCCATTGTGCCATTTCTTTCTACTGCATTTGAACTTCTTTTTTCTCACTTCTGAGGTTTTATTTCTCATCATATTGGAACAATTTATTTTCCCTTCATTGAGTTTGAAATCCCTTTCTCATGGTCTAAACTCTCTCTCAAAGTCTGCTTCTTTCTCCATGTCTCCATGGAGATATCAACATTAATCCTTTTTGCTAATTATTCACTTGAGTTGCAGGACTACATCATCATAAACTTGGGCTCATCCAGAGGCTCCTCGCTGTGATCTAAATTGCGCCAAGTCCAAATTCCCTATCATGTCTTGCTCACTAACCTCCATCAGGTCCTAATGGATGGCACTGTAGCTCACTGGCTAGCACTGCTGCCTCACAGCACCACAGACCTGGGTTTGATTCCAGCCTTCGGTGACTGCCCGTGCAGAGTTTGTATGTTCTCCTTGTTTCTGCTGGGTGCTCCAAAGATATGTTGATTAGGTGCATTAACTATGGTAAAATATGGGATTACAGGATAGGCTGGGGTCTGGGTGGGATGTTCTTCAGTGGGCTGGTGCAGACACGATGGTCGGAATGGCCTCTCCCTGCATTGTAGGGATTCTATGATTCTCCTGGTCCAGGAGACTTTGCAATCCGTCAGTGAGTCAACCAACCTGAGACTATACTCTTTCTGTGACAGGGTTGGAATGCTCTTTGAATAAAACTTTTGGCACTAGTGCTCACTAAGAATCTAATCTCAGTGTTCATGTTACCAGAGGAAAACATCACTTAACACCCTCCCAACTCAGGTGCCATCCTACCCAGATGACAATGTACCAACCATTGCCCACTTCCCTCACTTGACCACCCTCATTCACTGAGAATCGTGGATATTAAATAAGAAACATTAATTCCACTTTGAGTTATTGCGCAAAAATGTTATTAAATGTTTAAGAGAATTATTTTTAGAAATCACATTTACTAACAATGGCATTAAACGTGTAAACAAAACTGAAAAAAAATTCAAAATCTCTGTAAACCTGAAAAAAGCTACAGGAGTTTAATTCAACTTACCTTGCAGTTTAAACCTCTGTGCCCTCTGCTCACCCCTGAGTATTCTGTACAGTTTTTGTTTCCTTGTCAGGAAGGAGACATTTATTTTCGAGGGAGTGCAACAAAGCTTCACTAGATTAATTCCTGAGATGACAGTGCTGTCCTAAGAGGAGGGATTGAGCAGAAATTTCCTAAGTTCTCTAGAGTTTAGACGAATAAGTGATCGCTTCAGTGATATAGAATTCTGAGAAACTTGATAAGCTTCGTGTTAAGGGGCTATCAATCATCGTTGGAAAGTCTCGAACTAGGGATGGCATTTTCCCCTCACTGATGTGGTCACAGCAATGGCAAGAAAGGTGAGAACGAAAAAAATCAGATTCGTAACAATGAGAAAAGTTTTCTCCCCTATCTCCAATCAGACCTTAAATCACACTCTTAAATGGCATCCACCTTACTTATATACACTTGCACTTCAAAATAATTCCAATTCACCTTATTTACATGTCACTTCCAATTCTCCTCTCTCAAGAAAGCAGAAAGCTCAAATTCCTGCCAGGTAAATCCAAGCGGCTACCTGGCAGCTGCAGCTCACTAAATTCTTCTCCAAGCCACGCAGCTGCTTATTTTATACAACATGGTCCCTGGCTCCAACCCTCCTTGAACCTTCCTTCATGCAAGTCAGTATGCACAAACCTCCAGCCTCACCACTTTACCATGCTTGCTCTCAGGCTAACTCAGATACCATCTCAGTCCTTCAACACTTTTCTTTGCAGTTCAGGGACATGTACGACTTCTGCCAGGTCACTTTTGTGTCTGTACTGACACTGGCACACATGTATGGGTCTTAGCTTACTTTCTTGGTGTTCACTCACTAAACACTTATTTGGAAGCCGCCAGCCTCTGTCCACTTTACATTGCTTTCTTAGTGCACACTGACTTTAGCACTGACAGCCTCGGTGTGGATCATAGTGGTTTCTTAGTGCACAGGTCTTTAGTGCTCAGCTAGCTATATGCAGCCAAACTCAGTGGTTTGCATTGCTCTTTACCGCAGGAGAGGCAAGCAGCGTGTTATAGTGGGAGCATTGAACATGTTGCTGCACAGCACTATATCGTAACACCATTAGAACTGCAGCACGTGCCAACACTTTATGTGATAAATACACTGCATGTGCTTCAAGCAAATGGCTATGTGTTAAAGTCAAATAGGAACAGTCTGTAACAGAATGAAGGGGAGAGAGAGTCAGTCAGGGATAACACTACAGTCCATCAAGGGGCTTGCTCAATATCACTATAACAATGTGACCACAGGCAGTCTGGCACTTGTTTACCCTCAATTCTAAGTATCTTTGCCCTTGCAACCTGGGGCTTGGGCTATGGTCATTCCTGCAGGTCAAGTGTAAAGAGTCGGGAGATTGTAGGTAAGTTACTCAAGGCGCTGTTGAGACTGCAGTGTGGGGAGGTGGGCTGTGGTCAGTAGTGGGTATCCTGTCATATCAGTCCAGTTATAAGTCATAGTCGGTCATGGAGTTTGGTCAGTATTAGTCAGGGGTTCTTTAAGAGACCAGTTGAAGAAAAGCAGGCAACTCAAGTGTGGATTGCAGCTTCATTGCAGTGGATTGTTGATGAATTTGTGACAGCGATAGGGATAATTGTAGTCTTAGAGCCCTCACTGATTTTCATTAGTTTGATCTTATTCTTCTATAAGTTTTGGTTTGGAGCTGTGAACTGAGAACTGTGAGCTAGAGATGACTTTTGGACTATGGGTAACAGCTTGTGGCAGAAGGAAAACAGACCAAACAAGTCTTTGTTTATTTGTGAAGCCAGTCCTAGAAGTTAATTGCAGCTTGATTCCTGATCGAAAAGGTTCTGCAAATGCTTCATCACTGGGCAAGAGCAATATGTCTAAACAGGTATTAGGCATTGGCTATTAACGAGGTCAGTACCCAGGAATTGGTTCCAGCCAGTCTGGAAAAGAACTTATACTCAAGCAGATAGAAGATGCTGAGTGGTGACTGGGACCTTGAGGAGATGATGGTCAGTCTATCAGGGAGTGTTCAGAGTTTGAGTGGGGTTTCAGATTGACTGGAATCTGGGTGCTGCTGCTACAGCATGAAGATTTGAAAGTTCTCTGTCTAACCTCCCATTAGCAGCCCTTGGAAGCTCAGCAAACAGAAAATGTACCAATTAGAAAGGTTCTAATATTATTTCCTTTATCTGAATGAACTGTAAAGGTGATCCTGATTGACATCGTCAGAAAATCAATTAAGAACCCATCATTTATGCCTGTGGAACAACACATCATGAAAACCATTTAAGTAATCTGGCCAGTTTCGTTATTTTCTTTTATTTAGTCCTTCACTGTATTTGTTTGTCTGTTTGACTTTTTGTGTGAATAGAGCTGAAAGCAAAGGTTTGGGCCTTTATATTGCAGACAAATTATATTAATTAGTTGCTTAATTTTGCCCCACCAGAGTTATTGTATTGTTAATAAATAAGTCTTTTATTTAAGATAAAACCAGTGTCTGCAATTGATTATTTGCAAAGTTTGCGATTGTTTGTTCAAAATATTCTGTTGAGGAGGCACTGCAGTCGCGTTTGAGGATCTTTGAAGGTTTTAATTTTACTATGCTGTGAAAACAGAGGTAGGTTTTGCTGATTTGGTTTGGCGGTCTGTCTCAGTGTTATAAATGTAGATTGTAGAGTAGGACTTGATAGTGAATGTGGGGGCCTTGGAGCTCTCTAGATGATTGTAACTCCTGCCTCTCCATGCAGAGAATGCAAGGCCAACAAGAATATAGGATTTTCTAAAATCATGGATTCGGGTGGGGGTAAAGTGTACACATTGCTAGTTAAGTAAAGGGACACATTGTAAACAGGACGATGCTAAAAGTTCACTTTCAAGCTCTTAAAACTACCAATACCTCCTCTCCCTCAATGTTAATTTGTTCAAATATATCACAGACCCTTCCCCCTCTGATTTATAAAACTGTATCATTTATCTCTGATGAATACAGATATAAAGTACTTATTTGAAACTTTAGCTATATCTTCTGGCTCCACACACATATTACCACTTTGGTCCCTAATGGGCCCTACTCCTTCCCTGGGTATTCTCTTGCCCTTAACGTACTTATAAAACACCTTTGGACTTTCTTTACTGTTACCTGCTAATATTTTTTATGTCTCTTGTTCGCTCTTGTACTTCCTTTTTCTTAAGCAACCCCCTGCATTTTCTATATTCCTGTGGGGCATCTGCTGTTTTGAGTCTTCTGTGTCTACCATAAGTTTTCTTTCTTTATCCTTCTCCAATTCTCTACACCCCTGTAACCCAGGGTTCACTGAACGGATAAGGTCCAATCTTCAATCACCACCTGCACTCTCACTATTACTGTTTTGAAGGTCTCCCACTCCAAGTGGCTGCTCCTACCTTGTCCTTTACACTCTACCCCATTTCTCCAATGCCTACTGCCCTCCTCCCCACTCCCACCCCACCAAGGTTGTCTACCCTGGAATACTGAGCTGTTGGTGTTGTCCCTCTTTCAGCCATGTCTGTGATACCAATGATACCACATTCCTCTGTGATAATCAACTCCCCCACTCATAGAGTCATACAACATAGAAACAGACCCCTCGATCCAACCAGTCCATGTCGAACATAATCACAACTAAACTAGTCCCACCTGCCTGCCTGCTCCCAGCCCATGTCCCTCCAAACCTTTCATATTCATGTAAATAGCTAAATATCTTTTAAACATTGTATTTGTACCCGCATCCACCACATCCTCAGGAGGCTCATTCTACACGCAAATTCTGCTTTAATTGCAAATCTCATTGCATTAAAATAGTTTAGTTTAAAAATAAGTGGTCACTGATTTAAGACAAAGATGGGGTAAAAATATTTCATAAAAACCGAAAGGACTGTGGATGCTGAAAATCGGAAAAGAAAACAGAAATTGCTGGAAAATCTCAGCAGGATTGGCAGCTTCTGTGGAGAGAAATCAGAGTTCAGATCCAGTGAACGTTCTGAAGAAGGGTTACCAGATCTGAAACATTAACTCTGATTTCTCTCCACAGATGCTGCCAATCCTGCTGAGATTTTCCAGCAAATTTCTGTTTCAGCTTTCCAACATCCACAGCTCTTTCAGTTTTTTTTAATGGAGCATACGGCCTACTTTTGCTCCTATTTCTTACATTCTTACATTGTTAATCAACATTCCCAGGCTTAGCCGGTAAATCCAATGCCTCAAATGGTCTTGAATGTTATGCAACATACTACAAGGTATATTTGAATTTCCAATCTCGGATTTCTGTTTTAATTTTGCCTGATTTAAGAGATTTGCAAACATTGCGATGCATTAGAGACACCTACTATATTCATGAGAGTCAAGAGGTAGTTCTGGACATGTTCTTTTCCGTGGAAGCGAACTACGGAGTCATCCACTCCCAAAAGCACCTCGATGTTGTAGTTGCCATCTTTGACATGTCTCCGCCTCCTCAAAGTTTCATCCAGCTGCTTGTCAACATTGTCGTACATGTTGTCCAAACCACCAGCCTCACCGAACTCTGATCCTGTCAACAAACAAACAACAGCTGTGTTTAGAATAAACTTGAACTTTTCCTTAAGGCTTACATCGATGTAATCAAATGTTCTGCAGTTAATATTTGAAAATTATATGGCAGACAAATATTGTGTCCCCAAGCAGTAAGTCTCCATGAGTTCAGTAAAAAAAGTGCAGTCAACTGTCCACATGGCTCCAAACTAGTGCAGGGGCAGGGGAGAGGGGAAGGTGTGTAGTTGTATGTATGTGTGTTGGGGGTGGGGGGCGGTGGGTGAGGGACAGGGGCAGAGTTTTACCCCCCGCCAGCTGATTTGCAGGTAGGTGAGTGGATGTGGTAGGAGCGAGGGGACGTGGTAGGGACAAGCTCTGTATGATTGCCCAGATGGCCTTCCCCACTGCCCCCTGGTGTCTCCCAACACATTTGCCAAGGTACAGTGAAATGTGCAGGATCTACACTGGCACATTCAACCTTGCTCCAATTGAGCTAATTAATGACCACATAAAGGTTGAATCACGCCAGGCCTCAATTCTAAGGCAGAGAGGAGGAGGTCTCAAGCTGGGATGAGTGCTATTCAGGTCTCAAGAGGAACGGGTGGTTGAGCCCCTCCATCAACAGCTCCATTCAACATCATGGGTTCCCCCACCAAATTCTTTCTCCTGCAGATGCTTCTTCTCCTCTTGGGTTTGCTATCAATACCCAAACCACCTCTGCACATCGTCCTAAATCCTCCCTCTCTGCCATAAGACCCTTCCCTTGCACACATCTGACTCTAGTCTCCAGGATTTACTTTGGGGGCTAGACCCACCAATGGCTCCTGGCACTCAGAAACTTCAGAGCTGGCAGCAAACAGATTCCTTTTGAGGAGGCGTGTCCAACATCCAGGAAATAATTGTACCTTGGAATGTTAGAATCACAGAATCATAAACTGTCTACACAGTGGAAGCAGGCCATTCGGCCCATTGAGTCCACACTAACTCACTGAAGAGCATCCCACCTGGATCCACCACCCTACCCTGTCGCTGGAACCTTGCATTTCCCTTGGCTAATCCACCTAACCTACACATCCCTGGACATTATGGGGTAATTTAGTCCGATGAAGGGTCTAGGCCCGAAACGTCAAGCTTTCCTGCTCCTATGATGCTGCTTGGCCTGCTGTGTTCATCCAGCCCCACACCTTGTTATCCCACCTCTCCTGCACATCTTTGGACTGTGGGAGGAAACCGGAGCACCCAGAGGAAACTCGCACAGACATGGGGAGACCTCCTGCCACCTCCCTCACTTCTACATTACCATTGACAGAACATCAACAGCCTGTTAAATTGCCATTTAAGGAATATTTAAATATTTAAGTTTACTTCCCACTTCCTGGTGGCACAAAAAGACAGTTCACTACCACCTCTTCCAGGGCAATTCAGGATGGACATTAAATGCTGACCCAGCCAGTGACACCTACGTCCCCTTAAAGAATTAAAAATAGCATCAGATCCTGGTGCTTTGTCAATCTTAAGTCCCATTTTTTCAAATCCAACTTGAATCAGTGGCAATTTGTTCTCTTTGTCCATTATGGAATAAGAGACAACATTATAACTTAACAAGGCAGCAATTTTCTTAATATCTGTTTCAGTCTTGTCTGTATCTTTACTTTCTTTATTCATTAACGGGATGAGGGCATCGCCAGCCAGGCACCATTTATTGCCCATCCCTAATTGCCGAGAGAGCAGTTAAGAGTCAACCCACATTGCTGTGGGTCTGGAGTCACATGTAGGCCAGACCAGGTAAGGATGGCAGTTTCCTTCCCTTAAGGACATTAGTGAACCAGATGGGTTTTCCTGACAATCAACAATGGATTCATGGTCATCATTAGATTTTTAATTCTAGATATTTACTGAATTCAAATTCGACCATCTGCTGTGGCAGGATTCAAACCCAGGTCCCCAGAATGTTGCCTGGTCTCTGGATTAACAGTCCAGTGATAATACCACTAGGCCATCGCCTCCCCATCAGCCCATATTCCTCTTTATCACTCTCTTTCTCTAAATACACTGGTAAAAATGTTTGGTTTTAGCTTTGAATCCTTTTGCAACTTTTATTTCCCTCAAATTCCACTTTTGCACCTCATAATATTTTGTAGCTTTCTTGATTTACTTTCTTACACAGCTGTCCCACTCTGTCAATTTCTAAAACGTCGTTCTTCTGTTTACCTTTTATTCCAGCATGGAGCTGCGTTTTGCTTCAATCATTAATAATTGCGAACAAATTACATATGTTGGAAGATGATGGCAGATTTACTTTAACACAAACATACGTAGCATGCTACAAGTCGGAAGAACAAGTAGAGAACATATTCACAAACATGTTCAAAGCAAAGGCAAATGGTAAAGGAAACTGTAAGTCTTAGGAGATTTTATCTAAACAAATAAACCAATGGACTGACTGCAGCAACTAACAGAGCCATAGGATACTGAACTACATTGCCAAAGCAGCAGAAATAAAGACCAACATTATAGTGGTTTAGTCATACCACTGGCTGTCGAGCAACCAAAGACATTCAAGTGCTGGAGACAGTATGGGAGAAGTCTCAAGGCTGATCCCCAAATTCATGAACAGAATAATGAGGAATGTCAAACCAGACTTGGGCTTTTCAATCTGAAAACAAAATGCCTGACAGATAATGAGAAAGTTAATTTAGAATATTAGTAAAATAAGAGCGTCGAAATAGAAGTAGACACCTTCAAATTGGTGAAATGTTTGTTACCTGGACACTCATGTTTAAGTAAAGATTGAAACTGTATCTATTAACAGGAGGGTTGCTAATCAATGGGGATACATATAAAGTCATTGGAAATGAATCAGAGGTGACATGAGGAGAATTTTTTCATATGAGTTATTATGATTTGGACTATACTAGGAAAGATAATGGAGGCACGGTCAGCAGTAATTTGCAAAAGGTACTTCCAAAGAAAAGATTTGTAGAAAGAATACAGGAGTGAGATATATCTCCTAATCAAACTATTTAGAGATGTTATATCACACCTCTGGAGCAGGTGGCACTAGTACCCAGGTCTCCTGGTTCAGAGGTAGGGGCACTACCACTGCACCACAAGAGTCCTTATGTTGGATTGAGGTATTTTATTTTTAAAATCAACCTATTGAGAGATGTTATTACACAGCTCCAAAGCGGGACTTGAATCCAGTCTCCTCATCCAAAGGCAGGGACTGGAGTGGGAAGAAGTGGATAGCAATTTCAAACAGTTGTCAAATGACCTTTTCCTGTGTTGTATAATTGAATGACGCTAACTGGTTAATCAGAGCAATCACACACTCGATTCCATGCCCATGAGCGGAATGATCAGGTAAATTCCAATACTGATTATCTTACATCAGTTAGCTTGTCTTACATCATGCTGCATCATGGGGGGTACCTTATGTAACACCTTTCTGTCTTGTTACAAACAGAAGACATCCTGCCAACTTCAATTCATTGATTTCTGCAATTGACAGCTGACCCTTTCATATCAGTAATGCAGAGTAAAAACTCAGAGGGTGAACTTCCTTTTATACAAAATCAGTCTTCAAACTGAGATCACAGATGTAAGGGAATTTAAGCTGATTGCTGAGTAGCTGGTGATTCTTTTGTCCTGGTCAGAGCCAAAATTATTTCTGTTAATTTTAGCTTGTTATCTAACAGTGAAATGGCAAAGCCACACATACTTCTCAAATACATACACTGTGCCATGTGGAAACCCGAGGCAGTTTCTTGTGTTTTGTTGAACCATCAGGTATCAGTAGCTGAATGCTCAAGCTGAGGGTTTCAGAGCTTGAGAAGCAGCTGACATTACAGGAATGCATTGGTGAGTTTGAGTGCTGTGTGGAAAGCAAATTTCTGAAAATAGTTACCAACAGCTGAAGAGTGTGCATCAGAGATGGAACGTGTGAGCAGCAGGCAAGCAAGGATGACTGAGATAACAAGGTGTGGAGCTGGATGAACACAGCAGGCTAAGCAGCATCATAGGAGCAAGAAAGCTTGACGTTTCGGGCCTAGACCCTTCATCAGAAAGGTCTA
>JAHRHZ010000024.1:7741845-7753987 GCA_024137785.1 Ginglymostoma cirratum
AACCTTTACTGGCTCCATCCCCGCCTCTTCGACTTGTCTGCCTCCTCTCCACCTATCCTCTCCTCTATCCATCCTCTATCCGCCTCCCCCTCTCTCCCTATTTATTTCAGAACCCTCTTCCCCTCCCCCATTTCTGATGAAGGGTTTAGGCCCGAAACGTCAAGTTTTCCTGCTCCTATGATGCTGCTTGACCTGCTGTGTTCATCCAGCCCCATGCTTGTTATCATAAATCCAATTGCTGACCCCTTTCAATCATCAGGAGTGAAAAACAACTGTACCTCAATAGTTAGCAGGCCGACGTGCTTCCAAGTTCTTATGGACTATTTATTTTCTCTGTTTTGATTTAGTTTCCACGTTTTTTTTTATTTATTCATAGGATTCGTAGGATTATACATCAATGATCTAGATGAAGGAACTGTGGGCATTCTGGCTAAGTTTGCAGATGATACAAAGTTAGGTGGGGGGACAGGTGGTATTGAGGAGGTGGGAAGGCTGCAGAAGGATTTGGACAGGTTAGGAGAGTGGGCAAAGAAGTGGCAGATGGAGTACAACGTGGGGAAGTGTGAGGTCATGCACTTTGGTAAGAACAATAAAAGCGTGGACTATTTTCTAAATGGGGAGAAAATTCGGAAGTCTGAAGTGCAAAGAGACTTGGGAGTCTAGTCCAGGATTCTCTCAAGGCAAACCTGCAGATTGAATCAGTAGTCAGGAAGGCAAATGCAATGTTGGCGTTTATTTTGAGAGGACTTGAATATAAAACCAGGGCTGTACTACTGAGGCTTTCTAAGACTCTGGTCAGACCACATTTGGAGTATTGTGTGCAGTTCTGGGCCCCATATCTCAGGAAGGATGTACTGGCCCTGGAGCGGGTTCAGAGGAGGTTCACGAGAATGGTCCCAGGAATGAAAAGCTTAACATATGAGGAATGTTTGAGGACTCTGGGACTATACTCATTGGAGTTTAGAAGGATGAGGGGGAATCTAATTGAAACTTTCAGAATACTGAATGGCCTGGACAGAGTGGATGTTGGGAAGATGCTTCCATTGGTAGGAGACTAGGACCTGAGGGCACAGCCTTAGAGTAAAGGGAAGACCTTTTAGAACGGAGACAAGAAGAAACTTCTTCAGCCAGAGAGTGGTGAATCTATGGAATTCACTGCCACAGTAGGCTGCGGAGGCCAGGTCATTGAGTACATTTAAGACCGAGATAGATAGGTTCTTGGTTATCAAGGGAATCAAGGGTTACGGGGAGAAAGCGGAAGAATGGGGTTAAGGAACTTATCAGCCATGATTGAGTGGCGGAGCAGACTCGATGGGCCAAATGGCCTAATTTCTGCTCCTATGTCTTATGATCTTGTGGTTTTATGGACGTGGGTGCTGCTGGCTGGCCAGCATTTATTGGCTGTGCCTAGTTGCCCTTGAGAAGGCGGTGATGTGCTGCCTTCTTGAACTGCTGCAGTCCACCAGCTGTGGGTTGACCCACGATGTCGCTAGGGAGGGGATTTCAGAATTTTGACGCAGCAACAGTGAAGGAATGGTGGTATGTTTCCAAGTCAGGATGGTGATTGGCTTGGAGAGGAACTTGCAAGTGGTGGTGCTCCCATGTATCTGCTGCCCTTGTCTTTCTAGATGGAAGTGGTCATCGGTTTGGAAGGCGCTATGTGAGGATTTCTGCAGTGCATCTTGTAGATAGTACACACTGTCACCATTGAGCATCAGTGGTGGAGGGAGTGGATGTTTGTGGATGTGGTGCCAATCAAGTGAACTTTGTCCTGGTTGGTGTCAAGCTTCTTGAGTGTTGTTGGAGCTGCACCCATCCAGGCCAGTGGGCAGTATTCCACTGCACTCCTGGCTTGTGCCTTGTAGGTAATTTGGGGAGTAAGCAGGTGAGTTACTCACCACAGTATTCCTAGCCTCTGACCTGCTCTTGTAGCCAATGTGTTTGTGTGGCAAGTTCAGTTGAGTTTCTGGTCAATGGTAACCCCGAGGCTATTGAGAGGGGAGATCTCAGTCATAGTAACACAACTTGCCCAATGATAACACTTGCTCTCAAGCTTGCATTTCTGTCCTCATCCCACTGCAGTGTTTCAATAAAGCTTAATGCAAGCTCAACGCACAGCACCTTATCTTCCATTTAGGCACATTACAGCATTCAGTATTGAGTTAAGTGTTTTCAGACCATGATCTCTGTCCTTTATTTTGATTTCTTTCATCAAACGCCAGTCTATATTTTATTTTTATGTCTCCACATTCAGACAGAGCTGTTCATATTCTGCAAATAATACCTGTTCTGGAGGATTAATTGTCTCTTTACTGGAACTAGAAACCTTTGTTATCTAATCTTTCCTACCACCTACTCTATCCCAGACCCTCCCTTCGGTCTGACCAGCGCCTGTCCCTTTCAACAGGACACAATCCACAATTGGTTCTGGCGATGGGTCACTGGGCTCGAAATAAAACTCTGTTTTGCTCTCCACAGATACTGCCAAGCCTGCTGAGTTTCTCCAAGCAATTTTTGTTTCTGTTTCAGAATTCAACATCCCACAATTCTTTGTTTTGTGTTAGTATAACGCCTACCATATTCTCTCTTTGTTCAGATCAGAAGAAAAGTAGTGTCTAATGCAAAATGCAAACAATGCATTAGTGTCACAACCCTGCCAGTTCCTGCCTTACACATTTTTGAAAGTCTCCATACAATCCTCAATCAAGGGCATTTTGCTAGTTGTTTCTTCCTCCTTTTTTCAATCTTCCCCCTTCCACCACTTTGTAATTTCTGTATGCACCAAAATATTTCACGGCCAATAGAATGAAAAAGAAAAGATTTTCATTTGCATAGCACCCTTCAGGGTTTCCCTAATATTGAACAGAAAATATTTTAATTATAGCTATTGCCGAATTGCAGGCTTTTTTCCCCAGACGACACCACCTGCCATACTACCTCACTCCTATTCGCAGGGTTGGGGAGGAGGTTTCTTATGGGTCCTTCCTTTACCCCTCAGTGGGTGTCCTAACAGGCCACAGTTTGCAGCTAGGGCACTGGTTTTATTGCCATTGCAGCACTAAACAGAACAAAATTGATTAATTTCAGGGCTCTAATTGTCTACGTAGAATGAGCGATGCAAGATAATATCAGAGTTTGCCTGACTGTTTTTGAAAGCTCAACAGTCAGAGCCAATGTAAGAATGTAGAAAGTACTGAAACTCCACCTTTGTGTTCAAGTGGTTAATTCAGCAGTTCCATGTGATAACTGCACCCAATTGGAAGGAAGATTTATCATCTCAGCATCTAACTGCTGCGTGTATCGTTAAGGCCCAGAAAGGCACACTCGGGCAGTAAACTCTTTTAACTTCCATCATCCATAATATAAAGTCAAAAAATTTCCTCTTTTGGGATTAGGAATTTTATCAACAAGCCTATCTGAGACTGGGGCTCAATTACATTGTGATTACACAGTCTCCTACTGTATGTGGAAGTCTCACCTTAATACAGACCTGTCCCAGCACAACTAAGCGATGATGAGGTCAAAACCCTGAAATCCCACGTCCATTGTACTACAGGGCAGGGGTTTGGCAAGGAATACATTTCAGCGGAACTCAGAGAAGTCGTCGCTTAAGATGCAATGAAAATTGGTTTCTAGAGTATGGGATGGGTGGAAAACGTCTCCCATTTACTCCTGGTGGCATTTCTGGAGCTAAACCTGGGAATTCCCTTCATAATAAATAAATAAATAAATAGAGTGAAACTGTCTTCTCATCCCAAGTAGCTCACATACCTCTTAACCACTTTATCTACCTGTCCTGCTACTCTAACAAACTTGGGGACACACTCCAAGGTACTTCTGATCCTCAGTACTTCTTAGGATCTGACCATTTATCATGTATTACCTGACCTTATTTATCCTTTTTACCTTGTCTATCACCTCACACTTATCTAGATTGAATTCCATGAAGCACTGATCAACTTATCTATATCCTCCTGTAATCCAAGGTTATCCTCCTCATTTTACACCATCCTAGCAATTTTTGCATCATCTGCGAACTTATTGATCAACTCTCTGCCATTGAAACCCAAATAATTTATATAAACCACAAACAGTAAGGGCCCCAACACTGATTCTGCAGAATCCCACTGGATACAGGCTTCCAGTCACAAAAACATCAACCTCTGCTTCCTTCCACCCTGCCAATTCTGAATCCAATCAGCCAAATTTTCTTGGATTCCATGGGCTCTTGCCTTCGCTACCAATCTCCAATGAAGGATTTTATCAAAAGGCATGTTGAAGTCCACAAGATTCCATTAAATGCATTGCCCTCATCTTCACATTTGGTCACCTCTTCAAAAAAAATTTGAACAAGTTGGTCAGATATAATCGCCCTTTAACAAAACCATGCTGACTGCTCTTGATTAATCCCTGTCCCTCCAAGTGCAGATTAATTCTGTCCCTCAGAATTCCTTCCAATAGTTTCTCCAACACTGAGGTTAGACTGACCGGCCTGTAGTTCTCTGGTTTACCCGTTGCTGCCTTCTAAGTTGATGCCAGAATGCACCTCTCCTGTAACCTAAGAGGAATTGAAAATCATTGCCAAAATCCCTGTTATTTCTTCCTGGCCCTCACTCAACAGCCTTGGATACATATCATCCGACCCTGATGTGTAGTGGCAGAGGATTTTAGATTAGAAAGGCATCATGTGGCAGCGCAGTGTTGGTGGGCTGAAGGGCCTGTACCTGTGCTGTACTGTTCTTTGTTCTATTAAGGGAGATTAGATTGGGTGGCACAGCTATTTCTTTTGGTGCAGGTGGGAAGGTGTCCTGAGGTACAGTCAGGGCAACACTACACTGACAGTGTTTGTTCCAGGTACACAACATTAAAGGTGGCTCGTGTGCAAGGGACCTTGAGGAACTTAAGTTACCCAGTGAGTGGTGATGTTGTTCTGGGAATGCAATGCAGTAAGACATGGTTCAGATTTGGGCATGACAGACACCATCACACCATCGTAATGCCATAGGTAGTTAATCCAATTTGATTAAAATATGGAGAGAGAACTCACAAGGCCCTGTGAGGAAAACCATCCAAAAACCTGAACGCAATTTGGAATTAGCGGGAATAAAAAACATAAAATTCACCCCATTACATCTAATTCTGAGCATATCTTGACCTGAAATGTTCAGTCTCATTTTTCTCTCTCCACAGACAGTGCCAAACCTGCTGAGCATTTACTGTTTTTATTTCAGATTTCCAGCCTCTAGCTTATTTTGTATTTAGTTTGAGAGGAGTTTCAGTGGAGATGTTTAAAATCATGAAATGTCTAGACAGGGAGAAAGCAGAGGACATAAATTTTGGACGAACAGCTGAAGTGCCAATGGTGACAAGGAAACAGGCTTTTCTGTAGCACAAAGTGATTAGGATGTGAAATACTGACAGTGTGTGCAGTGGGGGAGGCTGTTATAATTGTGGTTTTCATAGATAATTGAATAATCATCTGAAAAGGAAACAATGCAGAGTTATGGGTGAATAGGACTTGCTGAATTGCTCTTGGGGCAGGTTAAATGTTTACCTTCTGTACTGTAACTGTTCTATGATTACATGATCCATTCTGTTGAATGAACATGAAATGATGGCAACTTCTTACTTTAATGTAATAAAAATGGCCTAAAGGTGCATATGCTACAAAAGAGAATATGATGCCAAAAGGCCAAAGAGTAGCGGATGGAGTTTAATTTAGATAAGTGTGAGGCATTGCATTTTGGTAAGACAAACCAGGGCAGGACTTGTACAGTTAATGGTAGGGCCCTGGAGAGTGTTGTCAAACAGAGAGACCTAGAGGTTCAGGTAAACACTTCCTTGAAAGTGGAGTCACAGGTAGATGGGGCAATAAAGAAGTCAATTGGCACGCTTGCTTTCATTGGTCAAAGCACTGGGTATAGGAATTGAGGCATGTTCCAGCTTTACAGGGCACTGGTGAGGCCACTTTTGGAGTCCTGCATGCAATGCTGGTCTCCTGCTAAATGAAGGATGTTATTAAATTGGAAAGGGGACTGAAAAGATCTGCAAGGATGTTACCGGGACTAGAGGGATTGAGCTATAAAGGAGAGGCTGAATAAGCAGGGACCATTTTCCACTGAAGCATAGGAGGTGAATTTATAGAGGTTTATAAAATCATGAGAGGTGTAGATAAGGTGAATAGCAAAGGTCTTTTCCTTAGGGTAAACATTCAAAAAGTTCAAAACTAGAGAGCATAGGTTTAAGGTGAGGGGGGGAAAGATTTAAAAGGGACATGAGGAGCAATTTTTTTCACACAGGTGTGGAAAGAACTGCCGGGGGAATCGTAGAGGCAGGTTTAGCTACAACATTTTGGACAGGTACATAAATAGGAAAGATTTAGAGGGATATTGGCCAAATGCAGACAAATAAGACAAGTTTAATGTGGAAAAGTGGTCAGCATGAACAAGTTGGACCAAAATGTTTGTTTCTATGACTCCATAACTTTAAAACTGTGTGGCAGATACTAAGACAGAGAGCTTGGCCAAAGAGTTAAGCTTTTAAAGATGGATGTGAAGTTGAGGAACCAAAGTTCAGGAAGGGATTTCCAGAACACTGGGCCTCAAAATATGAAGGGACAACCAATAACAGAATGGGGCTTTGGTGACACTTACACCACATATAGCAGAGTTCTGTCTGACTTTTAATTTTACGGGTAATGGAAAATGGAAGGTGTAGTGATTGGAACAAAGTCACCCCCAGGTCAATCACAGAATGTGAGTTCCCTGACTGGGGCTGTTAACCTGGTCCAATCAGGGACCCCTGGCTGACAGATAGAAACAGGAGTGTCAGAGGTTCTGTTCACTCTAGGAGCTGACTCTGAGCTGGCTATGCAGGTAAAAATAAAGAGTGGCTTGGTGACAGGAAAAAGGGTTTTGTGGAGTTATTTCAGAAGCGGGCCAAGAAAGCGGGGAATAGTCAGGTTTTTTAGGGAACAATGTTATATGCTTGAGTGTTTCATTGGCAGATAAACTCAGGGCAGAGTCAAGCAATATAATGAAGGTAGAAATGTGTCATCTCAGAAAGGGCATGGAAATGTAGCTGGAACCTAACCTTGGAGTTAAATATGACACGGAGGTTGTGAACAGTCTGATTTAGTCTAAAATATATGGCAGGAAGAGGGATGGAGACTATGGTTAGGGAGTGGAGTTTGTGGCAGGATCAAAGACAATGGGTTCACTTTTCTCAATATTTAATTGGAGGAAATTTCTGTTCATCCAGCACTGGATTCTGGACAAGCAGACTGATAAAGTACAGACAGTGGGAGTTTGAGGGAGTAAAAAGAAAACTTTGTTTCACTTATTGGAATCTGTGGCCCAAGCAATATACTCTGAGTTTGCAGCCTTTTACAGAAATCACATATCTTTACGATTTTCCTAAAATAATGGCATTTTTAAAATAATTTCTGGCAATCTTTTCTCAAATATTAGGATTTTTTTTAAGAAAATCAGAACACCCAGACTATCATCTCTGCCAAATATGTCCTCATGAATAACTGTGTCAAAGAAAGTCTGAGAGACGCCACCTTGCTGAGGACCTAAATGATGCAACATACAATTCATGTGTATTTAAAGAGAAAGTAATTTTCTTTGCCAGGAGCTTTCTTGCTTATGGAACACAGGCTGCTGAACAATTCAGACAGTGTTTGAAAGACTTCCATGAACAAATTCCAAAATGTCAGCACATTGGGGTGGGGTTTAGTTACGAAGTCGGGTCAGAAAGCAGATTCTCCTTATTCCGTTTAAAACAAAGA
Source organism: Ginglymostoma cirratum (assembly GCA_024137785.1). Classification (NCBI taxonomy): domain Eukaryota; kingdom Metazoa; phylum Chordata; class Chondrichthyes; order Orectolobiformes; family Ginglymostomatidae; genus Ginglymostoma; species Ginglymostoma cirratum. The sequence goes on from JAHRHZ010000024.1 coordinate 7,749,638, forward strand.
GATTGAGGGATGATTTGATAGAGTTACGATTAGTTATGATGGCGATTATGACAGTTCAGACAAAGTAGAAATAGGAAAATGCTTCTCATTAGCTGATGGTACAGATTAAGGGACATGGATTTAAAATTTTGTGAGGAATAGGAAAATATGAGGAAGAATGTAGAATGAGGTAATGAGGTGGAACTCGCTGCACATGAGAGTGGTGAAAACAGAAACTATCAATGATTTCAAAAGGAAATTGGGTGGGCATATGAAGGATAGACTTGCAGGACCACAGTGACTTATTAAGGGAGTGGGACTGGATCGGTTGCTCTTTGGGACTTCCGTATGGACTTGCTGGGCCAAATGGCCTCAATCTGTGCTACTTTCAAGTAGTTACACTGACCTGCCTTCAGAAAAGGTCTCACTCATTCACTGACACAAATTATATCCTTCGGAATTTCTATTCATATTTTAACAGGGTGAAAACAGTGGTAGAATCAGACACAGTCAGCATGGATTTCCAAAAGAGAAATCACGCTTGACAAATCTACAGGAATTCTTCAAGGATATAACTAGTAGAGTTGATGCAGGAGAGGCAGTGGATGTGTATTATTTGGACTTTCAGAAGGCTTTCATAAGAGGTCAATATGTAAAGTGCATAGGATTAGGGTAGTGTATTGAGATGGATGGAAAATTGCTGGCAGACAGGAAACAAAGAATACGAATAAATGGGTCACTTTCTGAATGGCAGGCGGTAACTAGTGGGGTACCAGAAGGATTGAAACTAGGACCACAGCTATTCACAATATATGTTAATGATTTAGATGAGGGAACTAAGTGTGAGGTCTTGAAATTTGCAGATGACACAAAGCTGGCTGGAAGGGTAAGCAGTGAGGCAAATGCGGAGATATTGCAGTGTGTTTTAGACAGGCGGAGTGAGTGGGCAAGTGCATGGCAGATGCAGTTATATTGTGGATAAATGTGAAGTTATCTACCTTAGCAGCAAAAACAAGAAGACAGATTATTATTTGAACGGCTGTAAATTGATAGAGGGGAATGTTCAACAAGACCTGGGTGTCCTTGTGCACCAGTCATTGAAAGTTTGCACTCAGGTACAGCAGGCCTTAAAGAAGTCAAACTGTACTTTGGCCTTCATAGCAAGAGGATTCAAGTGCAGGAACAAGGATGTCTTGCTGCAATTGTGTAGGGTATTGGCGAGGCCACACCTGGAATATTGTAAGCAGTTTTGGTCTCCTTGCCTGACGAAGGACATCCTTGCTATGGAGGGAGTGTAACAAAGTTTTACTTCCAGGGAATGGCAGGACAGACACATGAGGAGAGATTGAGAGATTTTATTCACTCAAATTTAGAAGAATAAGCAGGAATCTCACAGAAACCTATAAAATACTAACAAGACTAGGCAGATAGGTTGCAGTAAGTATGTTCCTGATTATGAAGGAGTCCAGAACCAGGGATCACAGTTTAAGGATAAGAGGTAAATCTTTTAGGACTGTGGTGAACAAGTAGAATTCACAGCCACAGAAAGTGGTTGATTATGTGTTTTCAGGAAGGAGGTAGATGTAGCTCTTTTTGCTCAAGGGATCAAGGGATGTGGGGTGAGGTGGGATTAGGATATATGATCAGACATGATCATATTGAATGGCAGAGCAGGCTCAAATAGCCCACTCCTGCTCCAATCTGTTTTGTTTCTATGTTTGTCAAATAAGGAAAAGCACTTATAAAAAGTCAGGAAAATTCCATTTTGATTGTTTGAAGTGTTATGGTATCACAACAGGAGGAAGGAGAGTCAGCTTACAGAATTATTCTTGAAATTGAAAACATGGAATATCCCACTAGATATGCAAGGAAATTTTCATGTATTTAACCTGACGATAACAAGATGTAACCAGTCTCAGTCTCAATGTCAAACCCCACTCCAGGGACAATACTCATTTCATATGGAAACCAGAGACCCAGGAGCTAGGGCCTGATTACCAGTTTAGGTTAGAACTGGTCAGATCCTGAGCCAGGACCAATTCCAAGATTGAGAGAGCAAACCAAAGAGACCTACTAAAGGCAATTGTTTAATTATTTTTGGACCCCATTGAAACAGAAATCTGGGCCTAATGAAATGAATTGAGGCCTCTGCTGAAGGCTACATTACCCTGTTCTTGTAGCCTCCATCCCTCTCAGTGTAGCACATCAGTAAAACCTGTTTATGGTTCCTGCAGGTGTCCCGCTTGATGTAAATAAGTAGAACCATAGAATCCCTAAGGTGCAGATAGAGGCCATTTGGCCCATTGGTCTGCACCAACCCTCCAAAGACCATCCCACACAGACCTACTCCTCCACCTTACCCCCATAACACTGTATTAATCACGGCTAATCCACCTAACCTGCACATCCTTGGACACTATGGGGCAAGTTAGCATGGCCAGTCCACCCGAACCTGTATATCTTTGGACTGTGAGGAAACCAGAGCACCCAGAGGAAACAAAAAAACACATGGGGAGAATGTGCCAAATCCACACAGACAGTCGCTTAAAGATTAGCTCTTAAAACTGCAGAAAAGGTCCCAACTGCCTTCCTCACTTCTGTGGCTATGCTTGTGCTTGGATGCCCTTGGACAGGGAGCAGGAAATGCCCACCTGTATCATCCAGACCTTTAGAGGAACATGGGCACTGCGGGGATCTGGTGTGTGTTACTCCTACCACTAACTTTGATTTAGTCCACTGTCTTGTGTCCACACCTGATTGCTTGATTTATTGTCACGTGTACCGAAATACAGTGAAAATCTTTGTTTGCTCTCCACCCTCTCAAACTCAGCTCCGTTGGTGTAGATGGGGGTGTGTTCTCCTCCTTGATCAGTTCTTTAGTTTTGCCGACGTTGAAAGACAGATTGTCTTCATTGCACCGCTTCAGCAAGGCCTGTATTTTGACTCGTTGTTGTTAAGTTTTATTGTGACCCTGCCCCGGGGTGGGAGGGTGCGGGTGCAGTAAGTATTAATTATTATTTGTTCATTAATTAAGCAGGTGACTTGTGGGGTTTTCCCATATAAACCTAAATTGTAGAAGCCTCTTCCCTCCCACAGTGGCTGGCTGACCAATATCCCCCACCCAGACATACTTCAGTGTTAATGAACTCAGAAAGTAAGATGGTGTGACAGAAAGCACACAGCAGGAGAAAGTTTACCATGAACATTCTTTGCCAATCTTTCACATTAACACAGGATGTTTACAAGCAGCACATGTGTCCTCTTCATTGCCATGACAACAACATTTAATTCATATTTTTGTCATAAAGGCATAAACAAATCTGCATGGAACTGAATGCTTAATCACACATCACTTTGAATCTTGCTGACCAATTCTTGTATGATCCTAAAGGCACCTTTCCCACCTATCAGTTAAACTTACACATTTTGGAACAGCTAACCTACATCCTCCTACTCACCGCTTCCCTCCCGCTCTCTGCTTCCTTCCCTGACCCTCCTGTTTTCCTCATCTCCCACTTGCAACTTCCCTACAAAATCGTTCTGCTCTCTCCCATTCGCTCACAGCTCTGCTTCTGAGTCCTTGCTCACAGCAAATTAAGTGAATGGGAGGGGCAGCAAATTGTGACAGGGAGGGAACAAGCGACAGGGCATAGCAGAGGGGCGCGGTGGCTGAGCCAGTGAATGGAGAGGTCAGTGAGAGGAACAGGCAATGAGACAGAGGGTCAGTGTGCTCGAGAGTCATAGAAAGGGAGGATCAACGAGACTGAGTGTCAAAGAGACGGAAGGTCAATGAGATGAAGCCTCATATGATTCAGAGCGACAGAGAAAGGCAGGGTCAATGGAATGGAGGGTCAATAAGACAAGGGGTCAGGGAGACAGGGGGTGGTCAGTGAGACAGGGGGGTCAGTGAGATGGGGGGTGTCAGTGAGACATGATCAGTGAATGAGAGAGTCAGTGAGAGGAAATGTCAGCAAAGTCAGTGAATGAGATGATCACTGAAGTTGCGGCCGGGTTGGTGATCTTGCAAAAGGATCATTGGTGAAAGAGGGGGGGGGGTGGTCAGTGAGAGAGTCAGGAAGGGTAAGGGAGGGGGTTGGCAACTCAAATCACAGCGATTTGGAGGTTCTGAGAATGTGAGCAGGAGGTGGGGAGAGATAAAAGGTACTGCAGATGCTGGAGAATCCGAGATAACAAGGTGTGGGGCTGGATGAACACAGCAGGTCAAGCAGCATCATAGGAGCAGGAAAACTTGATGTTTCAGGCCTAAACCCTTCATCAGAAGTGGGGGAGGGGAAGAGGGTTCTGAAATAAATAGGGAGAGAGAGGGGAGGCGGATAGAGGATGGATAGAGGAGAGGATAGGTGGAGAGGA
>JAHRHZ010000024.1:7754387-7787180 GCA_024137785.1 Ginglymostoma cirratum
CCCCCTCTCTCCCTATTTATTTCAGAACCCTCTTCCCCTCCCCCATTTCTGATGAAGGGTTTAGGCCCGAAACGTCAAGTTTTCCTGCTCCTAGGAGGTGGGGAGAGTTGAGTTGGACGTAAGTTGAAAGAGTTTGTAGTGTCAGTTATTATCTATGAGCTAGCTGTCAAGTGTCAACAAGAGGATACTGGGCTAAATAAGCTTAAGACACCTGATAGGTTTTAACTGTAGAAATCATAAGTCAGGAACATAGCTCACCTTTTTCCCTGGCTTATTATGGAAAACCGATTTTCATTTAATATGTTGGGCTGAATCTTATACTTTATGTCTAAATGCGAGTCGTGTTGAGTTTTGTTTTGGAGGAATTCTCATGTGAAGCCCAGTAAGATTTCTTGCCTATCTTACCAAAGTGGCCTCATTAACTACCTACCCATTGCTTTCCTCTCATTCAATTCTAGCCCCATCTCACCACATGCCATTCTTAAAACAACTCGCAGAAAAGCCAGTATTCCATGTGCCCATGCTGTCTTTTAATACCCGCTGTGCACTTGCTCAAGCTCTGTCCGTTCATACCTGCCTTCCCATTTGCCTGAGAGAAATGTCACACCACCCCCTCACAGGCAGGGCCCTGGAGGTGCTACTGGAGAAGGTCCTGCAGGCATAAGACTTCCTCTTAGCTCAGGAGCAACAGTGGAGGCCAGATCACCCGGTCTGAGGTTGCTATCCATGTCTCTGCAAAATCAGCCATCTGGATGAATGCCCAGTGCTGTTGAAAGAAAGTCAATGACCTTCTCCATTCTGCCAGCAGAAGTGCCACCATCTTTTCTCCCTGATACCTCATTCTATCTCTGCTACTGCACCCATCTCCCACCAGGGCACCTGCTCTGCCACTCTCACTAATGTCTGCAACATCTTCTCCCAATCACTCTTACCCATCACCCACATACGCCCCCACCCAAACACCAACACCACTAACTGTGCATGCCCTCTGTTCTGCCTATTCATCCCCTCAGCGTGCCCGCGTTCCCCTTGCACCATAAACAACAGCTGAGTCAGCCACAAGGTCATTGTAGTCCCACCACACAATACAGCTGTTCTCTCATTGGAGACGACCAGTGGTTGTTTAACTTGAGGATCACCATGCATCAGGTAAGTGGAGAGGTTAAGAAGTGGAGTTCTTCATGGAAATTTCAATCAATGTGGGAATTGAACGCATGCTTTTGGCATTACTCGACGTTACAAACCAGCCATCCAGCCAACTGAACACCTTCTCCCTCAATACCAGCCTCTCTGTCATACCAGGAGGAAAGCAGACTACAATAGGGCAGAAAGAGTAGAAAGGGCAGTGGGCTACCCAATATTCAGGTCCTCACCCCTTATAAAGAGAGCATCCTGACTCTGACCGCTCTGATTGGCTGAATGATTGTTTCCAAGCCCCTACACTGCTGTCAGAGGCTGCCCTTGATTTGACTGAGACCTACAGACAGCCATGAGAAGCTTCCCTCCTTTGTATCTGGTCTAAATGGCATGGCATGGAATATGATCCTTGTATTGCTGGCTCATGGGGCAAAGCACAAAAAGGCAAGGCAAGGCAAGGCAGGAATGCTGCAAGCTTGTAGGTAGACTCAGAGTGAGTGATATGATAGTGAGCAAACAGCCTAGAGATGCAGCCTGGTGCAGTCTATGAGCTGGGTGCATGTCCCTGAGTGCAGAGTGTCCTTGCAATGGCATTGTAATGACAATAATTGGCTCAGAGATATGCCATGAGGATTCTTAGGGGCTGCTACATGTCAGATGCCATTGTCCAGGGACACGGGGTGGCAGTGGCCAGTGCCCATGGAGAACACCCTGATATGTTGGCGCCCAGTGTCCATCATTGAGGTACTTTGGAGTAAGGCATGAGCTGAATTTGCTAGGTACCTGCTCTGATTTCCACATCGATACATCTCAGTGCTAGCTTGTTTGATACAATGGGAGCTGCATATTAATGAGGAGAGTTGTTGCATTAATAAGGTGTTTGACAAGCTATAATCTCCTGTAATTAGCAACTCGTCACTGCCTAATGAGAAACTTACCACACAGAAACAGCGAAAAGATGAAGGATGGAGTGGGATGCGGGAACTCGAGACAGGTCTCAATGGAGTTCTGTCATAAATCTTGCTCTATCCCACATTATTCAGACCCCTGTAAGATTCTGCCTGCTGTGTTTTTAGAAACACAAAACCAGGGGTACCTGCATTGAGAACCTGTATCATCTTTCCAACAAAGTAATGCAGCCAGTTTCTGAAGAAGCCTCTAGATATTTTGCCAATGATCTTATATCTATAACCATTAATGTAAATCCTTCTAACTAAGGGGAGATTTTTAAAGTCCCTATCTACTCTTAAAACTGCCCATCTTCCTGAAATCCTGCACCAGGCCACTTTTTAAACTTTTCTATTCCAAGAAAAGCAGTGTTAATTTTACCAAACTCCCCTCGTTACTACACTCCCTCATTCCCTTGCTATACCATGCAAAACCTCCTTCAAGTCCTTACTAACGTGTGTGAACAGTTTAGTACGAGCTTCCTGGCCAGGTATCACTGAATGTCCTTATCGCTTTCAACAGATTGGTATTCATGCAGTGGATACTGCTTGGGATCAGCTCTGATCACCAAGAAGGCTCGTAGCAGTTTGAGAAACGTCGCTTCTAAAAGCAGGTGCACTTTATAGAGGACATATTGATGTAAGTGTGCTTTTCTCATTACAGATAATTGGCAGTAAAAGTATGAATTGTTTTATCACATATAAAATCTGTTCATTGGGCCAAAGATTAGATGGACATATTTTTAAACTGTTATTAAAAATGTGTACTGAAACAGGGTTTCACACAGCGTTACCTCATGTTCAGTGTAGATTTTAGTGGAGGCCTTGGATTACCTCACTGAGCACCAAGGAGATCTTATGCCAATTATTGATGCTGTGCCCTTCACAGAAAGCTGAGAGCAGCAATAAAACCCAAATACAAACAAGGACACGACAGTACCAAGTCATCACCTCATCAGGTATGTAGCTAATAGTTGTCAATCAAACTTATAATGGACTAAAGCCTTAAATCAGCACATTTAATGCGTATTAAGTGGCACTGTTATAACAATGCCTAGAGCAGAAATGGCAAATGACCCGCGCTATTTATTCCATTATAAACACAGTAAGAGGTAGCACATGTACTGTTGGTAATGTGAGGCAATCATTTGCAATGATTGCACTGCACATTGTTACAGAGCTATGCTTCAGACATCAGCAGACCATTGTACTGTAGCCATTCAGAAGATGCTCAACCTGCCTGATGCAGCAGATTTTACCTTAAAAACCACATAAATAGGATGCAGACAAATATTTCCAAATGCATACACAAAATAAGATTACATATTCCACACCCCACCCCCCATACTGAGGCAATTGATAGTTCTGTGCTCACAATTATGAGATCAACATATATTATGTCGCATCTTTATCAAAATGCATCAGGGGATTATGACAAGATAATGAGGTGAAACTGGGCAACAAATGCAGCAAGGCTCACCTCGATGCTGGGATGATCTCATTCAATCTTTTATGCTTTTCACAAGTGCTGTGGCAAGATTCTGACTGGGAAGTGGCAAGATGCCAACTGACCGAGATGGACTCTTCTTAATTCCCCTGTTAACACCACAACTTGCCTGATTAATACTCACGCTTACAGTTTAGTGAACTCACCAAACAAGCCCAGCATCGGGAAAATTCAACAAGGAAACCAGTGTGTGTACCTGGTGGATTCAGCTCATGGTTTGATTTGAACTGCCTCCATGCTGTCTGCAGCCAGAGAGTAGCTCAGGACAAGATAGACAGGCACTGACCAATCCTCTTCTGTGGACATTGGCATCTGACATTTGTCAGCTCATCTTGACCATCTTGGCACTTCTGTTCTGCATCAGCGGTGTGCTCCAGAATCTCACACACTCACGTTGTAGATAGGCCCGGAACCTGCACTGAAATTCTGCAGTAGGTACACTGCTCACAGTTTCAGGCACCAGACCCACACACTGAACTAGGCTGCAACTCAGGGATGTTCACTTGCTCTATTACTGCTCCCTCACTTAGCATCTACCTGCTTGTTCACAGCATTCCTGCCTTGCCTTGCCTTGTCATGATGTGCCAATTGGAAAACCCACATGACCAAGCAGCTTGCCTTGCTGGACAGCTGTCCTCAGCCTGTTTGATTTGGTTTATTGTTGTCACGTGTGCCTCAGTACAGTGTTAAGCTTTGTTTTGCGAGCAGTACAGGCAGATCATAGCAAACACGGACGTAGAGATCCAAGGGTGCTTAGATAGAGTAAGGCATACAGGTTACACTGCACAGGTAGTACAAGAAACAAGATCAACATTAACAAACTCAACATTATTTGAAGTTAGACAGTCCATTCATCAATCTAATAACAGCAGGGAAGAAGCTGTTCTTGAACCTCTTGGTGTGTATGTTCAAGCTTCTGTATCTTCAGCCTGATGGAAGAGGTTGTAGGAGAGCATTAGGGAGGAGGGGTCTTTGATGGTGTTGGCAGCCTTCCTGCAGCCATGAGAAGCGTAAATGGAGTCCATGGATAGAAGGCTAGCTTCTGTAATGGTCTGGGCTACACACACCCTTCTGTGGTTTCTTATAGTCCTGGGCAGAGCAGTTGCTGTACCAGGCCATTATGCACTTGGATAATATACTTTCTATGGTGCATCTGTAAAAGTTGGTCAGGGTCCTTATGAAGATGGCAAATTTCCTTAGCTACCTGAGGAATAAGAGGTGTTGTTGTGCCTTTTTGACCATCACATCTATGTAGGAAGACCAGGACAGGTTGCTGGTTATTGTCACTCAACGGAACATGACACTCTCAACCCTCTCGACCTCCGCTCCATTGATGCAGATAGGGGTGTGTCTTCCTCCTTTCTTCCAGAAGTCAATGAGCAGTTCCTTAGTTTTGCTGACATTAAGAGAGAGGTTGTTATCATTGCAATATGACACCAAGCCCTCTCTCCTTTACGTATTCTGACTCATTCTTGTTTGATATCCATCCTACCATATTGGTGCTGTCAGCAAACATGTAGATGGCATTCATTCAGAATTTGGCTACACAGTCGTGGGTGTACAGGGAGTACAGTAGGGGGCTGAGAATGCATCCTTCGGGGGCTCCAGTGTTGGGGTTTATCTTGGAGGAGCTGCAGAATTCACTTATTGCAGTCTGTGGGTCAGGAGGCTGAGGATCCAGCTGTAGAGGGCAGAGCAGAGACCTAGGTCCCAGCATTTTAAGATTAGTCTCATAGGGGTTATGGTGTTGAAGGCAGAGCTGTAGTCAATGAGTTGGAGACTGACGTAGGTGCCCTCGTTATCCAGATGTTCCAGAGATGAGTGTAGGACTAGGGAAATGACATCTGCTGTGGACATTTTTGTCGGTAGGCCAATTAAAGGGGATCGAGGCAGTCAGGCAAGTTACAGTTGATGTGGGCCATGAAGAGTCACTTGAAGCACTTCTTGGTTGTGCAGCTTAAAGTCACTGGGCGGTAGTCATTATGGCACATTGCATGTGCTTACTTTGGTACTGGGATGATGGTGGTCTTCTTGAAGCAGGTAGGGACTTCAGCACATAGGAAGGAGAGGTTAAAGATAAATACCTCTAGGGGGATGCACATCCTGCTTGTGATATTATTAACTTCAGAACATTAATAACTGTTCATGGATTGAAAGAATCAACAAAGATAAACTGCTACACACCGTCTGGAATAAACTATTAAGGGATAAGGACAAACTTATACAGGAATTGAAAGCAATTAGCCATGTCTGGGAAAAGCAGGAGCTGAGACTACATAAACAAAACTGTTTTGATACCAGCTTGATAACTGGATGCTTCATGCCACAGGGACATATGATTGCCCTGCTGAAGAATTTAAGGAATTAACTTCAGGAATGCCATGTTTTCTAACAGACAGTTATGTCCAAAGGAACAAAGAAGCTACTTCTGATAAGAGGACAAGCTGCAATCTTGAAACAATTTGGATGAAAGAATCTCAAGAATCATCAATAATAACATATCCTGGAACTGAAGGATAAAAATCTTCATAAGAATCCAACACTAGAACTCTTCCTGAGCAGAACTTTCAAGAGAAACACTGCACAAGGATCTAACCCCAGTCACTTCCAGAGACAGACACTGTTAGTTGGAATTGTAGCTAAATCCCATCATTAAGTCAGGTAATAGCCAAGTTGAGTTGTGAAGCTTAACTTGTTTATCTGAGGGGTCTTATTTTGATTGCTACGAAATGAAGTTTAAATCATTGTTTCAGTACTTGATTGTCTGTGAGATTTCTTAATAAGAGGCGGAGTCAAAGCTAACTTGTGGTGATTTATCCACAACATGTTGCACTGAAGTGTGCAATATAAATCTGACAGCTGATCCACATCCCAACCATGTACGCGGCAAACACACCATGCGTTCAGCAAGCAAAGGGGAGTAGTCCTCACTGGAGTCCACAGGGGCACTGCCTGTCAGTGGGTTCTGGCCCAGTCAGTCAAGGATGCTTCCTTTTCCCATGACTTCAGCCTTCGGACTGAACAATTGCAGGCAAGACAAGGGTCAAATTGTGCAAGGGGACAGCAGGATTTCAAAGGGATTCAGACTGTAAAATATGGCTGCAAACGGTGTAATAAGAGAAGGGGGATCATCCCCAGTTTGTAGTATCCCCGTTTCAAGGGGCATGGGGAAATGTAAATGACACAATAACAAGCATCGTCACCTCATTTTCCAGGGGCTGGGTGGGAAAGGGAGTCAGGTATAGATTAATGTATATGGTTGGGTGGGGAATTGGAAAGACATGAAGCCTGTGCTGATGAGCTACTTTGAAGGGAATGTGGACATTTGGGATGTCATCCACACGATCAGGTCAAGGCTGGGAGCCGTGAGAGGTGGAATGTTCATTGTCGCCTTCTGTCACATGGAAACTGAAAGTACGCTATGGGAAAAAAATGATTACAACCACACTTTCAAAGTGCAGTTAAGGAATGCCTCCAAATTTTCAACAGTTAATCTATAAAGGGTAACAAACTCGAAATGACCATGTCATGTCAGATATAAAGAATCAACTATTTATCCAGCTTGTGTCATCACCTCAGCTCATCCCAAATAGCCATAACAGTCAATGAAATATTTTTAAGGTTTGGTCACTGTTGCAATGTCAGACACATGAAAGACAAGTGACATCCAGTAGGTGCAAGCTAAATTTCATTAAGGTCCTCCTAAATGCAACATGGTAGGCAATGGCTAATGGTATTATCGCTCAACTGTTTATCCGGAGACCCAAGTAATGTTCTGGGAAGCTGGGTTTGAATCCTACCACGGCAGATGGTGGAATTTGAATTTGATAAAAGTCTGGAATTAGGAGTCGAATGATGACCAGGAATCCACTTTTGGGAAAAACCTATCCAGTTCACTAATGCCTTTTAGGGAAGGAAATTGTCTTCCTTACCTGGTCTGGCCTACATGTGGCTCCAGACCCACAGCAATGTGATAGACTCTTAATTGCCTTTTGGACAATTAGGGATGGGCAATAAATGCTGGCCTAGCCACTGACAGCCTCATCCTATAAATGAATAAATTAAAAAAGTTGTAATAGCTCGATAATTTTACTACTAGTATTGTTGGTTGAGGAAAGAAGTTGCCCTGTGCACCCCTACTCTTCTTCGAATATCTTTGTAAGATCTTTCACCTCGGAGGAAAAATGGAACCTCAGTTTAATATCTTATCCGAAAGACCTTTCCACAATTTAGCATTCCCACAATATCGCACAAAAATGCCAGTTTGAAACATATCCCATAGCAGCTTGAGTTAAAGAGACGGGTCTTTAAAATAATCGACAATGGGTTTGGTCACCATTAACAGTGACGTTGCTTCGATGCTACAGCCTCCACATCCACCAGCTCTCTGATAATGCCAGTTCTATTAACTCATGTACATGCTAATGTTCCTCCTGTCATACAAATAGAGTGTCCTTACTTAAGACTGAAGTTTTATTGGCAACGTGTGGTATGTATGTTGTTAGGAAATTTAAAAATCTCTGCAGGTCCTCTTTATACTGTGGAGTAGGCATGTGTCATACATCTACACATTTTCCCGGGTCAGGTCAGATCCTGCATCTTGAATCAATAGAGACAGGAAGGCACCACCTGTAGGCACCACCACTAATTTTTAAAGAGTCTGCCCATCTCTGCACTGGAGCATAGGGGGTTGAGGGAGGACCTTAAGAGGTTTATAGAGGGGTATAGATAAGGTAGGTGGCAGGTGTCTTTTCCCTAGAAATTTCAAGGCCGGGGCCAGATATTTAAGGTGAGAGGAAAAAGATTTAAAAAAGACAGGTGGGGCATTTCTCTTTTTGCACAGAAACTGGTTTGTATGGGGAATGAATTTCCAGACAAAGTGGTGAATGCAGGTACGGTTACAACATTTAAAAGATATTTAGACGAGTACGTGAATATGAAAGGTTTGGAGGGATGTGGGCCAAGTGCAGGCAGTTGGGACTGGTTTAGTTTGGGGTTATAGTCAGCATGGATTGATTGGACCGAAGCGTCTGTTTCCATGCTGCGTGACTCTGTGAAGGTATATGCTCAAGTCCATCTGCAATGGAACTCAAATGCACAACTTTCTGAATCATGGTTGAATATCTTACCGCTGAGTCACAGGTGTAGAAAATTGAACAAGAAACCTAAAAATCATGAAGAACAAGTGTGCATGGTAATTTCAGAGGGAGCTATTATCTGCAGAAAGGCAGTAAATCTCATTCAGTCCAAGCAGAAAGTAGCTTAAGTGAAAGCGCCCTTTGACACCAAACGTTAATATTTTTAGACAGGTCATCCGAAATGAACATCAGGGTAGTTCTAAAATGGGTGAGTAATTATCTAAACTAATTTACCAGTTAAGTAGTGAAAAACTATTCCAGGAAAATCAGTGTCGACCTATTGTATAGGAATACAGAATTTGATCTCATCTAGCAATTGCTATCTCCTTCACGGTCTACTGGGAGAACAGAGTTCTTGTCTAATTATAGCACCAATTACCTCGTATTATTTCTGAATTTGTATTTTATTCCATTCACCATGTTTTGCACTCACACATTTTATCATTTTCCAACAATGCAAATTTACTGAAGTCTAATTTTCAAGTTGATTATAGGAACAACATCACTTATGGCAGAAACGGTTAACTACATCACAGAATACATGAGTATAGGCCAGAATTTGCCAGGGAGGTTCATCTTGCCATAAGGCTGTTGGCTGGATTTTCATTTGTCATGTTTCATTCTGAAAAAAAATTCTGAAATCCAGCTTGCAGGAAGTATGAGTTAATAATGGGGCAACACAGGAATCAATCATGAATAAGGGATCAGCCCATATGGCCAATTAGATGTAAAGATTGAGGAAAAAACAGATGAATGGTAAAGAAAGAAATTTTGTGAATTAAAGTCAAAACGAGCAGAGATGTTCAGCACAGAAACAGACCCTTTAGTCCAACTCATCCACGTTGACTAGATAAATTAATCTAATCGCACTTGTCAGCATTTGGCCCATAACCCACTAAACCATTCTGATTCATATACCCATCCAGATGCCTTTTAAAAGAAATTGTACCAGCCTCCACCACTTCCTCTGGCAGCTCATTCCATACACGCACCACCTTTTACGTGAAAATGTTGCCCCTCAGGTCCCTTTTAAATCTTTCCTCTCTCATCTTAGAGCTATGCCCTCTAGTTTTGGACTTCCCTACCCTAGGAAAGAGACCTTGGCTATTCACCCTATCTATGCCCCTCATGATTTTATAAACGTCTATAAGGTCACCCCTCAGTCTCCAATGTTCCAAGGAAAATAGCCCCAGCCTATTTAGCCTCTCCCTATCGCTCAAATGCTCCAACCCTGGCAACATCCTTGTAAATCTTTTCTGTACCGTTTCAAGTTTAACAACATCTTTCCTATGACAGGGATATCAGAATGGAATCCAGTATTCCAAAAGTGACCTAGCCAATGTCCTATATAACCGCAATATGACCTCCCAACCCTGTAATCAATACATTGAACAATAAAGGTAAGCGTGCCAAACACCTTCACCACCCTGTCTATCTGTGACTCCATGCTCATGGAACTATGAACCTGCACCCTAAGGGCTCTTTGTTTGGCAACACTCCCCAGGGCCCTATCATTATGCGTATAAGCCCTGCCCGAGTAGATAAAAATAAATGAAGACACAAAGAAAAATTGGATTGAGGGACAAAATGAATGACAAGGAAATATAAGCAAAATTTAAATAGTTTAAAACTGTAAAACTCTCTAACAATCATCCATTAGTGAAACTGCACATTTACATGTGTCATCTTTTCTGGGCTATAGAAGTTGAGTAGCGTTGCAGAAATCTAAATTTCATTATTAAAAAGATATTGTATTTATCCCATCATGTATCAGCCCTAACTTTCTGTAAAGGAATTTAAGAGGGAATTCATCTAAAAATGAAGCACTGTCCCTAAACTCATAGGAACATTGAGGATAAGCTGCCATTTTCACAAATATAATTTCCCAAACTATATTATCCAAAAACTTATGGCTACTTGCAACTTGTGAGCTCCATCCTCCTCACCACAGGTTGCTGAATGATTTTCTGATGAATAATGGCATGCACATTAAACTCAGCGTTTGTTCAATTATACAATGGTTTGATTTTGTCCATTCAAACCACATGACTAGTACCAACTGGCAGGATTTGGACATTGGAGAAATCAATATTAGTCCGTTGGTCTTTTGGCACCATCATGTTCACACACTTCCAGGAGATTACACGCTATGTTGCATTTTCTCCCTTTAAAACTGCTTTGACACTTGCACTTTCTTTTCAGACAGCTACTGGATTTACATCTGCAGTCGTGCTCACTATTTCTTCCTCATCAACCTGTTCACAGAAGCAGGTGGAACTTGAACCCAGACCTCCTGGTCCAGAGGTGGGGTCTACCATTGTGCCACAATAGACCCTCCATTGGTCTTTTGTACTTTTTCTTTTCTTTATTATTCTACCCAGAAGTGCTACCATATAAAACCTGCCCACCACCAAAATCACCATGACCTTTTCTTTAAAACTACCACCCAGTACCAGTAAAAAAAAAACCCTTGCAGCCAATTCAATATTTACATGCAAAGTCCTTTAAGGGCAATGCAAACTGTCAAGAGTGAGAGGGAGGTAGGAGAGAGCGAAAGACTAGAAATGCGGTTGGAGAGAGCAAGAAAGAAGGTTTTCACGCCTGCTGGGTGTCTCAAACCACCAGCAGTCTGCTTAACAGCCAAAGCAGTGAGCTATTATGCCAGAGACTTTTGAATTTTTTTTAAACTTATTTTGTTAACCAACCTGTTCAGAGATGTTATTATACCCCTCTGGAGCAGGTGGGATTTGAACCTGGGTTTCTCAGTCCAGGGGTACGAACACTGCCACTGCATCAAAAGAGGGCCCCCTCCAATGAGCTTTTGAGTTCAGAGGAATATTTAGATTCAGATACAGCACTAACCAATTGTTCTGGTGCTAAAAGTAGCTCAGGAGTGTGATGGACTATTCTTGTCTGAATGAGTGCAGCTGCAACAACACTCAAGAAACTCAACACTATCCTGGACAAATCAGCCAATTGGTCAACATCCCACCCAGGACTGCAGAATTCACACATTCCACCACCAGCTGACTAGGGCTATCATGAGCCCCATCTACAAGGTGCAAACTCCACAACCCAGAAGGACAAGGGCAGCAAGTCACAGGATCGCCATCACCTCTAACTTTCCTCCAACTCATGCTCCTCCCAAACTCAAGTTAAAGTTCAATTCCTTTACCATTACTGAATCAAAATCCTTGCACTCTACACCTAACACCATGTGGATTGCTATTGTTCAATAAGAAAGCTCACCACCACCTTCTCAGTGGCACATATATCCCAAGAATGATCTTTTAAAGAACCCTTTTACAGTCATTACTTTTCAAAATAACAACCTACTAATGCATTTAAATTAGTAGATGAGTATTCAGAAAAAATAGACCCTGCATTTATAAGGTGATTTTAATACAGCAAATGTCCCAAAGACATTTCACAGAGATGTAAAGACATTGGTTAGCATGGTTGGTTGGATGCACGGTTTACAATGCAGTGCGACACCAACAGTCTGAGCTCATTTCCTGCCCTGACTGGGGTTAACATGAAAGATTCTCCTGCTCAACCTCTCCGCTTGCCTAAGGCATGCTGTTTCTCGGATGAAACCACCATCAATCATGTCTCTCTCTCTCTCTCTCTCTCTCTCAAATGAGAATGCAGCCCTATGGTCTGGGAATTTTGCCTTTAATGGCATGAAGAGGAGACCCGCCGAAATGTTGGGCTTTCAGAATGAATGTAATTTGGAAGAGCGCACAAAGGGGCAGTGAGGTCTGGGGATGGATGATTGCAGGCACAGCCATTAATACTGGAAAAGGGGTGGAGGAACACAGTTATGAGTTACAGAGCATTAGGCAATGAAGAGATGTTAACAAGAACGTCTTAAATTTGAAGCATTGGGGACCACGAACACTGTACATTAGTGAGCACAATCCTCATGATGGATTTCCTGAAACACAGAGATTAGCAATATTTAGATGTAGCTGACGGCACAAATCTAACAAATTTGTAATGTATACAAGAATTGCAGTACCAAACATATTACTACATCACTGAATGTGCTAAACATTGTGTGATTGTGACAAAGGAGATAAGCACACATATTTTAAGATGTGGCCTCAGTGCTAACAGATAATCTTCTAAAGAATATTACCAGCCTGCTACCACATTATTTGAAAGGTAATTGCTACTGTTTCAATTAAAAAAGGAGAGATTTCTCATTTTCTATTCTTGAAGCAGAAATATTCTGGTGAAATCAACAGAAGTCTAGCTTTTTTGGATCAAGTAATACTTTGAAACATACAGATTATCACAAAGCCAGTGTTAAAATTGGAAAGAGCGATGTTAGAATAAGTATGTCAGATTTCAACAAGCCTATCCGGCAGCTCCCCTCAAAACAGAAGACTATTAAGTGTGAATTCCAAATTTGACCTGAAATATTTGTGTAATTATCAATAAGTTCCCAGAGCAGATTTGTAATTATTACAAATTATACTGTTATGATCCCAGCTGATGTTATCACAGGACAGGTAAGATCCCAGACTGAAAGCTGACTTGATAGATCATATTTGGTTGAGTTTTGATTTTAACATGTTTCTGTGAGAGGTCACTATAAGCAATGTCATAGATTGCATTTGTACTTTAGAGATAGCAAGAACTGAGGATGCTGGGGTCAGAGACAACACAGTGTGGAGCTGGAGGAACACAGCAGGTCAGGCAGCATCAGAGGAGCAGGAAAGCTGACATTTCGGGTCGGGACCCTTCTTCAGAAATGGGGACGGGTAAGAGAGCTGGGAAATAAATACAGAAAGGAGGAGTGGGGCTGGGGAAGGTAGGTGGGATGGTAATAGTTGAATGCAGGTAGGAAGTGGAGGGTGTTGGTCAGTGGAATGGGAGGAGCGGATAGGCGGGAAAGAAGATGGACAGAATGTGTCAACTCAAGGAGGCAGGGATGAGAGGGAGGGTTGGATATGAGATGAGGCCGGGGATGAGGAGATTTTAAATCTAGTGAATTCAATGTTTAGGCCATTAGGCTGTAGGCTCCCAAGGCAGAATATGAGGTGTTGCTCCTCCAGTTTGCAGGTGGTGTCATTGTGACACTGGAGGAGGCCCAGGATGGACATGTCACCCAAGGAGTGGGAGAGGGAGTAAAAATGGTTGGCGACTGGAAGGTGTTGTTTGTCGTGTACCGACCGGAAGGTGTTGTTATTTGTCAATTAAAATCACTCCTAAAACTCTGTTGTATGAAGACAGCAAGCTTGGCTCTTACACCCTCACTTTATGACTAAAATCCTCCATTCCCAAAACCATTCTAGTGAATCTCTTCTGTGCCAAATCTTGAAGCCCCATCTCTTCAAAGTGTGGCATCTAGAATTGAATGTAATGCTCTAGTTGAAAAGTTCAGCATAAATTTCTGGGTTTTATACTCAATACATCACTGTATGAAGCCCAGGGTCCCAATGGAGAAGAGGTACATCAGAATTATTGCTGGACTTCACATCTCATTCTCACTCTTGCTGTGTGCAGTTCTGTGCCAGGAGTACTAAGCTGGAAAATCTATCCCAAAGCCTAGCAACTACCCTGGAAAAAGATGAAAGTGCTTATCTACACACTTGAAAACATATAATTCAATATTAACCTTGAATTTACAATGTTCATATCCGAGTTTACTCATAACCAGATGTGTACGCCAGATTGCTTTCTTTTATTAAGTGTGTAGTAACGTGTCCTCTCCAAATGCAATCCAACTTTCAGTAAGTCTCACAGATAAATGATTCTCTTTATGACTGAAATTACTGATACATTTTGCCAAGTTTTTCTTTCAGTAAGATGGTTTACAACATTCAGATTGTGCGTTCCAGATCCTAAACATTTGAACTGTAAAAAAACGTTTTTTTCTTGATTTCTTTCATTGGATGTGGATATCGCTGGCCAGGGCAGCATTAATTGTCCATTCTGAATTGCCATTGAGAAGGTGATGGTGAGCTGCCTTCCTAAACACTGCAGTTCATGTGTTGTGATACACTCATAATGTTAGAAAGGGAATTCCAGGATTTTAGACCAGCAGCAGAGAGGAAATGGTGATATAACTCCATCTCCAGATGGTATAAGACTTGGAGGAGATTGAGCAGGTGGTGGCATTTCAATGAATCCAAGCCCCTGTCCTTGTAGGTAGTAGAGATCACAGGTTTGGAAGGAGCTGTCAAAACAGCCATGGTGAGCTGCTGCAGTGCTTCTTGTAGACGGTACACACTGCTGTCACCGCACATCAGTGATGCAATTGTGAATGTTGAAGGTGATGGGTAGTGCGCCAATCATGTGGGCAGCTTTTTCCTGATTAATGTGAAGCTAGAGCTGCACTCAGCCAGGCAAGTGGACAGTATTCCAACAGACTTCTCACATGTGTCTTGTAGATTGTGGACAGGCTTTAAGGATTTGGAGAGTAAATAACTCACCATGACATTCCTAGCCTCCGACCTGCTCTTGAGCTGTATATTTACATGGCTAGTCCAGTTCAGTTTCTAATCCATTGTAAATCCCCCAGCTTGTTGATTGTGGGGATTCAATGATGGTAATGTCATCAAATGTCAAGGAGTAATGGTTTGGTTCTATCTCATTGGAAATGGTCATTGACACAATCTTGTCCAATAATCAGTGAATATAAATTCACTTTAAGTTAAAGCTCCTGACAGCCACTTCGACCACCGCTGTCAAATGGTAAATAAATGAGCTAAACATGATGTCGGGGTGCAAGATGGATATGGATGCAGGATGCCATGGAATGGAGACCCCATGGCTAGTGTGCCAAGGTGCCAGTCAGGTAGGGTGTTAGCTGGGAATGGGAGCAGATGCCAGGGGAGGATGTCAGTTGAGCTGGGGTTAGGTAGCCAGCTAAGTAGGGTGCCAAGTGGATAGATAACAAGTAGGAAGGAAGTAGTGTGTCAAGCTGTAAGTTATGGTGTCAACTTAATAGTCATTCAGGAGTTAGACTATATGTGTAACAGTCTCCTGTGTAATTATTATATTTAATTTCATCAAAACCCTCCAAAGTCTTTGACTTAAATGAAGACTCTTGGAGCATTCAACATCTGGAGGAATTGCCCAGTGGAAAATTCAACTTGCTGAGCCATTCTTTCAGAATGATTAACAAGGTGCAACTCCCATCTACACTGCAATAACGACTGGCCAGCAGAATATCCAGGCCTTGGTGTCTGATTATTGCATCATTTATCCTAAAGGTCTCACTCCATCCCGAGCCCATCATGATACACTTCATAAATGGACTTGTTGATGTTGTTACCTGTTAATCCATTATCTCCTGACTTTCCCTGGGGACAAAGAGGCAACTAGCACTTCTAATATGCGTGTAACTCTTAATAAAAATTGATTCAGCTGTGAGTCTGTTCCACATCCAACAGTCTTTAGAGAATTTTACTTAATTTTATCTTACCTCAGTCTTATTTGAGTTTTGTGAACTTTTCGAGAGTGCTGTGAGGATAAACAAGTGAGACTGAGAGGGGCCATGCAAGATAGCCTAAAGGTTCACAGCTGACTGAGAAAATCAGAGTGTGACACTGAGTGTCACCTGAGGGCCTGAGGGCACTTGACAAGGGAGATAGTGAAAAGACGTTTTCCCTTGTCGGACACACTAGTACTAACAGACATAGTTTAACAATAAAGGGTCTCCTATGTTGTACAGTGATGAGGAGAATTTCTTTCTCTCATAGGGTGATTATTATGTGGAATTCTTTTCACAGAGGTATGGAGACAGAATCATGGACTATGTGGAGATAGACGGATTCTTGATTAATAAGTGAATCTAACAGCACATGGGTAGGAAGCTAAGTTGAGTTGAGGCCAAAATCAGGTAAGCTATGATCTTATCCATGTGGTTGAGCAGGCTTGAGGGACCAAAAAGCCTAATCCTGCTTCTAATTTGGTGCTTTATGTATATACTTGTATTGAAGAAGGTATGGTGATTGGTTGGCGAGTATTACTCTTTTGTTTTGTCTTTAAATGAGGGGTTTTATTTCAAATTAAGAATTGAGAAATTAAAACAATGTAATTGGACTTAGCACAACCGTAAGTAAAATAATGTGTTCAAACACAGAACAAGTCTGAGGTATTCATTAAAATTAGTAATTTAAACAAGTTAGTAATTGTGAACACAGATTTCTAGATGGGTATCTGAAATCTACTGTTTATCATGCCCAGAGCATGTCAGAACTTCAAGACCCTTCTAATGTTTTGAATCACCGCGAGTGTAAGAAGTCTCTCCAATTGTTTTAGCTTCAGCTTGGGATTTCTGAGCTTGAGAGGCAACCGGAGTTACTGCAGGATGGAAGTTTCCTGGGCTGCGTGTTCCAGAATGTGCCCACCTCACAAGCAGTAGGAATTCAGGATGATGGACATGTGGCCATCCAGAAATCTTACCAGCTGTTGATAGTATACAAGTCTTCATTGTGACTCCAGAGCCATAGCAATGTGGTTGACTCTTAACTGCCCTCTGGGCAATTACGGATGGACAACAAATGCTGCCTAGCCACCGATGCCCTCATCTCATGAATGAATAAAAAAAAACCGATTCTAAGTTTGAGACGACTGACAGAGACAATACCTTGAAGGTGTCAAAGTTAATGATATGTTAATTATTAAAATCGATTATAACAGGCAAAGAGTATTGATTGATTAAGTATCATGAGCACATATAAAGAGAGACTTTGCCTTTCACAGCCAGTCAGTGCCTTTGGAGAAGGAATGCTTCATTAGCCTCAAAAATGAAAGTTTCCTTTTGAAGAATTTAATTTGTTGTTACCGTGCACCTTTAGGGGGCTGTCACTCATTTATTTTGTTAATTTGTTTTATTCCTTTCCAGGAGAGCATAAATCGAAATATAACCTTCTATAAGCACCATAGGGTCTGGAGTACATTATCCATATTCAAAATTACATTTTAATTTAATTCGCTAAATTACATTTAAAGTTTTGTTTTTGTTGCAGTGCCCCTTTCAGGATTGGTCCATCAGTGAATTAATTTAATTGCACTCAAAATAATAAAAGGAGAAATTCTAGGACACTAGGCATTGGTTAGGGAGGAAGTATTCATTAAAAGATTATCATCTGGTTTCATTCTTCACCATCTGGCTTCAGAATAAATTAGTACGGATGGCAGTAGTGGATAGTTGCCTAAAGGTGAAGGCTGGGAATTGAACATTCTTTGTTCAGACAGAAGATTTCAATCGAGTTACTTTTATGCAGAAGGGCTGAAGGCAAATGTAAATTGTCAGGACTCATTTTTTGAATTCCCGGAATGGCAGGACTATCATATGTTGAAAGATTGGAGCAACTGGGCTTGGATACAAGATAACAATCATGGGGCTGGATGAACACAGCAGGTCAAGCAGCATCACAGGAGCAGGAAAACTTGACGTTTCGGGCCTAAACCCTTCATCAGAAAAAGGTTTAGGCCCAAAATGTCAAGTTTTCCTGCTCCTGTGATGCTGCTTGACCCGCTGTGTTCATCCAGCCCCATGCTTGTTATCTCGGATTCTCCAGCATCTGCAGTACCTTTTATCTCTGGGCTTGTATACACTTGAGTTTAGAAGGCTGAGAGGGGATCTGATTGAGATGTATAAGCTTATTAAGGGATTGGACACTCTGGACGCAGGGAGCATGTTTCCGCTGATGGGTGAGTCCAGAACCAGAGGACACAGTTTAAAAATAAGGGGTAGGCCATTTAGAACAGAGTTGAGGAAAAACTTCTTCACCCAGAGAGTGGTGGATATATGGAATGCTCTGCCCCAGAAGGCAGTGGAGGCCAAGTCTCTGGATATTTTCAAGAAAGAGATGGATAGAGCTCTTATAGATAATGGAATCAAGGGTTATGGGGATAAGGCAGGAACAGGATACTGATTGTGGATGATCAGCCATGATCATAATGAACGGTGGTGCTGGCTCGAAGGGCCGAATGGCCTACTCCTGCACCTATTGCCTATTGTCTATTGAATTCAAACCTTACAACCAGTGGAAACGTGACGTGGATGTGGGTTACATCTGTGTTGAAGAGGATGCGTGGCTTCTTATTATCACATTCCAATGAAAAGAAAATCAAAAATATTTTGTGATCTGGATGTGCAGCTGTCGGACACCGATGGGTGAGCTTTAAAGAAAAGATGCTTTGGATTCAGGCGAGGTAAGTTCCAACAAACGGCGAAAGAGAGCTAGAAACAGGGCTCCTTTGATGCGGGTAATTAGAAAATACGAACATAAGAACTAGGAGCAGGAGTAGGCCATCTGGCCCCTCGAGCCTGCCCCGCCATTTAATAAGATCATGGCTGATCTTTGAGACTCAGCTCCACTTACCCGCCCACCCACCATAACCCTTAATTTCTTTACTGGTCAAAAATTTAACTAGCCTTGCCTTAAAAACATTCAGTGAGGTAGCTTCAACCACTTCACTGGGCAGGGAATTCCACAGATTCACAATCCTTTGTGTGAAGAAGTTCCTCCTGACCTCAGTCCTACATCTGCTTCCCTTTATTTTGAGGCGATGCCCTCTAGTCCTAGTTTCACCTGCTAGCAGAAACAACCTCCCTGCCTCCACTTTATCTATTCCCTTCATAATCCTATATAAGATCTCCCCTCATTCTTCTGAATTCCAATGAGTATAATCCCACTCTACTCAGTCTCTCCTCATAATCCAACCCTCTCAACTCTGGAACCAACAGAGTGAATCTCCTCTGCACCCCCTCCAGTGCTAGTATATCTCTTCTCAAGTAAGGAGACCAAAACTGCATACAGTACTCCAGGTGTGGCCTCACCAGGACCCTATACAGCTGCAGCATAGCCTCCCTGTTTTTAAACTCTATCCCTCGAGCAATGGCAGACAAAATTCCATTTGTCTTTTTAATTACCTGCTGCACCTGCAATCCTACTTTTAGCAAGTCATGCACAAGGACACCCAAGTCCCTCTGCACAGCAGCGTGCTGCAATTTTTTACCATTTAAAACATAGTCCGTTTTGCTGTTATTCCTACCAAAATGGATGACCTCACACTTATCAACGTTGTCCTCCATCTGCCAGACCTTTGCCAATCATTTAGACTATCTACATCCCTCTGCAGACTTTCAGTGTTTTCTGCACACTTTGCTCTACCACTCACCTTAGTGTCATCTGCAAATTTTGACACACTACACTTAGTTCCAAACTCCAAATCATCTATGTAAATTGTAAACAATTGTGGTCCCAACACTGATCCCTGAGGCACACCACTAGCCACTGACCACCAACCAGAAAAACACCCATTTACCCCTACTCTTTGCTTTCTACTGGTCAACCAATCCTCTATCCATGCCAATACATTACCTGTAATACCGTGCAACTTTATCTTATGTAGCAGCCTTTGGTGTGGCACCTTGTCAAATGCCTTCTGGAAATCCAGATACACCACATCCACAGGTTCCCCATTGTCCACCATGCAAGTAATGTCCTCAAAGAATTCCACCAAATTAGTTAAACATGACCTACCCTTCATGAACCCATGCTGGATGTTCCCAATGGGACAATTTACATCCAGATGTCTTCTACTATGTTGAATGATTCTATGAGGTTGATTGACTTTACCGTGTCAAGTCAATTTAATTCAGTTAATGAGTCCAGCTGGAAAATCATACTGGCACAATTTCTTTCAGGCATCTTTCTGTGTCAGCTCTTCCTGAAATGGCTAATAAGTCTGACCGCATCTATCTTCAAATGGGACTAACCTGCAAGGATTTTGAACCTCTCACACCAAAGTCCATTTTCAAAAGAAGCTGTATTCCTGAAACAGCTGCTGGCTAATCAAAAAGAGGCCTGTCCGAAACAAACAGCAACTTCACAAAACAAATCACCCAACAACTTCTGAATGTAGGTAAAAGAGAGATTTTTTTCATTTATAAAACATGATTCAGGGTCTGGCATGCCCCTGAATTACTTCAAAGTGAATAGATTACAGTCACAGTTTATAGTCCAACACAACAGACAATTTGTAGAGAGTAAATTCACACAGTAACAAGCTAAATGAGATAACCTGTTATAGTGATGCTAATTGAGGAATTAGGAATTGAGGAATTATAGTGTTGCTAATTGAGGAATGATTGAGGGCACCAGTAAAAATTCCCATGCTTTTCTTTGAATAGTGCATTAAAACTTTTTATGACTACCTGATGCAGACAGACAAATCCTCAATTTAATATCTTAGCTGAAAGGTGCCAGCTACAGAAATGCAATTGCCTCTCAGACTTGCTGTAAGGGAGCAGCAAGATTATGTGTTCAAGTCTCTGCAGTGGAGCGTGAACTCACAACCACTTAGTCATAGATTCATACAGCATGGAAACAGACCCTTCAATCCAACCAGTCCATGCCGAACATAACTCCAAACTAAACTAGTCTCACCTGCCTGTCCCTGGCCCATATCCCTCCAAACCTTTCCTATTCATGTATTTATCCAAATGTCTTTGCAATATTCTAACTGTGTCCATATCCGCCACTTCCTCAGGAAATTCATTCCACATGCAAACTACCCTCTGAGTGAAAAAACTGACCATCATGTCTTTTTTAAATCTCTCTCCTCACACCTTAAAAATATGCCCCCTAGTCTTGAAATCCCAATCCTAGGGAAAAGACACCTACAATTAACCCTATCTATATCCCTCATGATTTAATAAACTTCTATAAGTTCGCCTCTCAACCTCCTACACTCCAGTGAAAAAAGTCCCAGCCTATCCAGCCTTTTGACATAAGTGTGCTACGAGTTGAGCCACTACATTAAGACAGAGTCACTGCCACTGTCTCTGCTAAAAAGACAGGCACGGGAATTCCTAGAAGCCTGGCACTCCACCAAGAAAGCCATTAATAAACACATAGAACTCAGCCCCGTATACACCCCACTACGAAAGAAAACCAGAAGTGAGGCAATCCACCTCACCGCATTCCAGAATTTAAAAACCAGGCAGAAAAACACACCGAAACTTCATCGGGGGCTGCACTGATGATGTTACCCAGCATGGTAATGAAACGTCTGCGGAACAGCAAACCAGCTCGGCGAACCAACCAGCCTCAACACCCCCAACCCAAGCTACAAATCTACTCCAAAACCTTCGATATCTTTGTTAGTGTTTGTGTGTGCACACGTGTCTGTGTATATGTGTGTGTGCGTGCGTCTGTCTGTGTGCGCGTGCGCATGTGTCTGTGCGTATGCACGTGTGTGTGCGTGTCTGTGTGCATGTATGTGTGTGTGCGTGCATGTGTGTATGTGTGTATGTGAGTGCATGTGTGTACGTGTGTGTGCATGTGTGTATGCATGTGTGCGTGTATGTGTCTGTGTGTGTGTGTATGTATGTGTGCATATAAGCATGTGTGCACGTGTCTCTGTGTATATGTTTATGTGTGTGTACGTATGTGCATGTGTGTATGTGTGCGCGTGCCTGTGTGTATGTATTTGTGCATATGTGTGTGTGCATGTGTGCGTATGTATCTGTGCATGTGTATGTGTCTCTGTGTGTGTGTATGTACATATGTATGTATGTGTGTGTGTGTTTCTGTGTGTGTATGTGCGTGCGCGCGTCGTCAAGATGACCATTCCGGGTTTGAACGTATCGATAAATAATTGTCCTGGTTTATGTCTAAGGAAGTTTGCTGCATGTCACTTTTCAACTGACTTCACTAAACAAGGGTTTTGAAAAACAGAGTGAAGACATGTCAAAATTAAACCATTCTGTTTACAGACAGAAGGTGAGGAGAAAAAAGGACGTCAGTCTGTTTCTATCCCCTAACCAGACAACTAGGCCAATACCATGAAGCAAAGGGCAGAATTCACATCAACCTAGTTGTATTATTCTTTACCATAGATTGCAGGAGCCTCGCTAGAAGAATTAAGCACCACACAAGTTACGACAGAGTTAACATTTCAGAACATTGTGGGAGACCTGTGAGGAATGCCTAGGCTGCTGGCGAGGTTAAACTGCAAACCTTCTGTCAACAAAGACCAAAAAGTGGACTCCCATATAGAAACAACAAATTTCACAGCAAAACACTGGCAAACAGTTTCTGCAGAATGTCCTCATTCAAATGCATGAACAATGAGTGCTGATTAGAGACTTTGTTCAAGAATATAGTTTATTGTACCCAAACTGAAGCTTATTATTAACCCCATTATGGTACGGGTTCCTACCACATTATTAGCCATTTCCTCTTCAAAAGAGTCAAGTGACTAACAAAGGAATGTCTATTTGGAACTGTTCCAATCTCTACAGAAGCTCGGAATTTGTGAAAGCGAAACAAAATATGCTTTAGGTCTTTGTGTTAATTAAATAATTTGAAACCACATGGAGCAGTCCAGTTGGGTGCTGCCCACCATCACTCTGTGATCAATTTGACGCAGAGCAGTGCAGTGTCTGGCAGGCTTCCCAGTATTTAAGAATATGATGCATCCTCCATTTCATAAAATATATCAATGCACTTCATTGGCCTAATTATTAATGAAGGTATTCTCCCTTTCTTATGGAGAAATTAATGGAAAAAAGTAGTTTCATATGCAAAAGATGGTCTAAATCCAGCCCCTTTCAACTAGACTGTACTGTACCTAAAGTAACAATGAACTTATCCAGAGCCAATTCCACAGGCATGTTGTTCAGGAGAGCTACTCTCCAAACATGCCTCAAGGGAATTCACCTTTTCACAATGGCTCCAGCTATATTCAAAGCTTTACAAAACTGCACCTCTGGTGGGAAGCTCAGGCAAAGCATGTACCAGAAACGTGGATGCCCCATGATTTTCCATCAAATCAGGTCAAAGGTGGAAAGAAAATTATGGACAGCTGCATCCAAATGGTTTTGAAGAAATGATTATGGTTTTGCAAAATCAGCATTTTATAAGGCATTTGATTCTGCATGGTTCAGGGCGCCAGGGAATCTATGAAGAAAAAATAATTCCTTCCCTGGTTGTTAGGTGGAGAGAAAAGAAAGAGGCTCTCCTTTTTCTCTCTAGAAGTTCCTCTTAGATAGGTTAATGATACACATGCCCTTAGCTTTTTTTTGTAATTGGGCGCAAGTGGAAATATACTGAGTGCATCTTATCATATTCAGTGTTCTATCAGCACTTATCAAAAAGTAACGCATGTAACAAAATACACAACTTATTACTCAATGTTAATCTAGTTTTCCCATGGAGTCATTGGGTGGAGGGCAAAACACTGAAGCACAGATAACAAGCAGGTTTTAATTGTTACCTTTCCTGCTCCTGTGATTATTTCAGTAGATACAGGGTCAGAGCAAGCTCACACCATAGTAAAAATGGCAAGGAACTAGACACATTAAAAATGTAAATGACACCGTTGAATCAAAATCATCTAGACATGAAACGTTAGCTTGCTCTTGCTCTGTCTGACCCGCTGTTATCTCCAGTGTTTTTGTTTTCAGTGAATCAAAATAGTGACAGATAGGGTTTCATTACAATATTCTAGAGCAAAAATAGTAGCAGGAGAGGAGAGTTTTGAAATATTCCAAACTAGAAACTGACTAGCCCCGGAAAAGGGCATGTGCAATTAACCCATACTGATTGAGTGGAATGCAGGCAACACACCAACTTCATGTTGTCTGATAATTATAATGATTTCTGTTTGCAGCCAATGCTCCCAATAATGCTCATTGACTGCAACCATCAGCAGAGGCCCAAAATCATTAATAACATTGCATTACTTGAAGCCAGCTAGTGCCTCCTGGAGGGGAAGTGGCTTGTTGCTGCAGCAGGCTGGGAGTTATTTTGCAACTAAATGCATCCTGCAAAAGAGAGCAGAATGGTTGGCCATGGGATTTGCACATTTTCAGTCCCTGCATGGCACCAAAGGTTTTGAGCAGGTATGTCCTGTACCCTTAAAGGAACAAGAGGATTGCCCGCCACACAACAAAGACAGCTATGGGAAATGAAGGCCAGGGACAGAAATAGCAGAAACCAAGCCACAAGGGCTTGGATGCAACGTCAGAAGCTTAATGATTTCACACAAGTGCTCAAGTCAGTGAATGCAATCTTCTGCACCATATCCCTGCCATTGCTCAATTCAACACATCCCCATGGCTTACCTACCAACAGCGTAAATCAGTAAAGAATCATACCTGACATTATTTGCTTTACCTCCCCCTCACACACTTGCCACTACTGCAAGCTTCATATCCACTTCGCACAGCCTTTCACCACATTGCCAGGTATTCAACCACGACAAAAACAGAAATTGCATGAAAAGCTCAAGGGTTGTGAAGAAGGGTCACTAGACCCGAAATGTTAACTCTGCTTTCTCACCACAGACACTGCCAGATCTGCAGAGCCTTTTCACCAATTTCTGTTTTCGTTTCTGCTTTCCAGCATCCGCAGTTCTTTGGTTTTATTATTAATTCAACCATAACATTGCATCACTCAAATTTATAGCATGACATTGACAGTCACACTTCCCTCTGCCTTGAAAGACAAGGTGGTTAACACTGGAGGCATTTGTAACTAACCAAAGTGGGAGAAATGTGCTTGCTTGCTCTAACCTCAATTTAAGAAAAAGTGCTCACCAAAGTGGGAAGGGTCATCGCTCAGGCTGCTGCCACTAATTGGGTTAAATCCATTGAAGATAATTATAATCCTTCAACTAAATATTTCTAAACTTTTCTCAAGCTCTTCCCTAAATTCGACAGTTGCAGATGGTGTCAGCATTCACTTCTTACGTTCTCCTCTCCCCTCATCACAACCCTGTCCCCCTTACATTTCAGGTACTCAAAATCTACAATCTGCTCAGGCAGCAGCGGAAGGGGAAGTAGACGGTGACAGTTAAGAGATTTTGTCAGTCGATTTCACACTCGCAGTCATTAATTCAGAAGCTGGCACTGCAAGTGGAGGACAGCTCTGAAGAGGAATCTACATGTGGTGAGACACCAGACACCACTGCACAGGAGATTAGGAGAAAGAAAGGAGACTGTGGAAGTCACATGCTGCAAAGGATTCAGAATAAGGATATCAAGCTAAAGAAAAAGGCTGATAGCTTTACATACCAAAAGACTTGCTAAAATCCAACTGCTTCTCAGCTTCTTGTCTGATAGGTGGTGGTAACGGACCAGTCCATCAAGATAGGTCGTACAGCTTGCAGTTTACAATGACAATTTTTGGCTTATGTTTTGCTGAGTACTCCAGGGCTTTACGAGGTAGAGGAATCCTTGCCTCCAACCACCACTGGTCCACTGGATCAGATTTCTTGCGATACCATGTCCCTTGTTCTATAACTGTGGTCCATAGATGGAGAGCCAAGCTATGTTTTTAGTAGAAATCTTAGTCATTCAGTAGCCAATTTTGTCAAAAGAACAGTGGGGAATTTCCAGACAATTACTGTATCATGATCGCTACAAGGATATTAGCTATTTACTGACATTACTTAGACGGCACAGTGGCTCAGTGGTTAGCTTCACTGCACCAGGGACCCTGGTTTCAATTCTATACTTGGGTGACTGTCTGTGTGGAGTTTGCACATTCTCCCCGTGTCTGCTTGGGTTTCCTCTAGGAGCTCTGGTTTCCTCCCTCAGTCCAAAGATGTGCAGGTCAGGTGGATTAGCCGTGGGAAATGTGGGGTTACAGGGATGGGGTATGGCGTGGGACTGGGCGGGACACTCTTTGGAGGGTTGATGGCAACTCGATGGGCCCTATGGCCTGTTTGCACATGGAAGTACGTTAAATACAACGCAGTATGTTTACATAGATTATACATATATAAAAGAGCACAAGGATCCCAGCACACCCCTGTCTGAACCACCCCGCTCTAGAAAACTCTAAATGATTTTCCAAATAAAATGCTAGAATTTTTCTGCAACCAATGTAATCAAGGGCTGTATCCACAAGGAGGTTTTACATTGTTTGACAGAAGTTTCAAATACAACATTCAGAAATTGCATGATTGAAATTAAAAAAAACTTGTACTTGAAATAACACCTTTTACAATTTCAGAACATTCCAAACTGCTTCACAGTCATTTACAATTTTTTTTAGTTGTAATCATTGTTGTAGTGTAGGAAGTGTAACAGCCAGTTTGCACAAAGCAAGGTCCTACAAACATCAATGAAATTTTGACAAGATGCTAGGTTTATGTGGCGTCGAGTGAGGGATACAAATGTGTAAGGAGGAACCTATGTTAAACTTCCTGCTTCTTCAGTTATGTCATGGATTTATTTATGTCCATGTGTTTAAAGAGTTGGCTATAGGAAAAATTAGCCAAGACAACAGAGAACTGCATTAAAGGATAGCACAAACTGCTGATGCTGGAGTCAGAGACAACACAGTGTGGAGCTGGAGGAACACAGCAGGCCAGGCAGCATCAGAGGAGCAAGAATGCTGACGTTTCGGGTCAGGACACTTCTTCAGAAAAAGGGAGGGGAAAGGGAGCTGGGAAATAAATAGAGCGGGGTAGGGTGGGGCTGAGGAAGGTAGGTGGGATGGTGGTAGGTGGATGCAGGTGGGGGGGAGTGGGGATTGGTCGGTGGGAAGGGTAGGGTGGATAGGTGGGGAAGAAGATGGACAGGTTGTGTCAGGTGAAGGAGGTGGGGATGGGAGGGAGGTTTGGATGTGGGATGAGGCCAGGGTCGGGGAGATTTTAAAACTGGTGAATTCTGCGTTAAGACCATCAGGCTGTCGGCTTCCAAGGTGGAATATGAGCTGTTGCTCCTCCAGTTTCTGGCTGGCATCATTGTGACACTGGAGGAGGCCAAGGATGAACATGTCACCCAGGCAGTGGGAGGGGGAATTAAAATGGTTCACAACCGGAAGATGTTGTGGATTATCACTTACAGAGCACAGGTGCTCCACGAAATGGTCCCCAAGTCTGCACTTGGTCTCACTGATGTAGAGTAACAGATACAGTATGATCGGGATACATCAGGAGTAATGGATACAGTAGACCAGATTGGATGTAGTTTGCCTGGTGAAGGTGCTGTTTCAACATTACAAACAGCATTAAATGGTGAAATAAAATGCAAAAATTTAACAAAGTCAGAATACAGCTCAAGTCATGCAGAGAAAATACAACAGAACCATCAAGAGTTCACTTATTCATTCCTCGTCTCTTTATAAAATTATATAATTTGGTGAATAAATGTAGAAAATTGTGGATTCAAACATTTATCATCCAGAGAGTGGTCTGTAAACAAATACAGCAATATTATTGCACAGAAGGACTCAGATCTGAAAATTGGGGACAGAATTCTGCACAGCCTAATCATGCTTATTTTTTTCCCTAGATCTTCCTTTGAACCAAACAGAAGTTTGGAACAAAGCCTTGTATAATTTATGCAAGTTGCTTTCACCAGTTTTAATTCAACTCTTTAGTTAGTTGTTATATATTTGTTGACACTTTAATCTGTAAAGAAAATGTTCATAAGGTTGAATTAGCCGTTTTGTTTTCTCTCTATAACACTAAAACTGCAATCACCAAAATTACATTTTTTCAAGGCATACCAAGGTAAGGATGAAGCCAATCCATGGATGTCCCAAGAAGAGCATAGTGAGTTGCTTTCTTGAACTGCTGAGATCATGTTGATGGTACACCAACAGAACTGTAAAGAAGCAATTCCAGGATTTTGATAAGTGTGAATAAATAGGCTGGCACATAGCTGGAGATCTGTGTACCTCGAAAAACCTATTTATGATTCACAGCTCATTTCAATGGATTCAGCAGCACCAAGCCAGGTCATTTACTTCCTCAAATGCTCCCTAATGCTGCAGAGGCCAAACGCCAAGGTAGGTTGACAGCAAAAAAAGACAAGACTCAAAATCAGAGATGTAGTGGACAGCAAAGAGGGTTACCTCAGAGTACGACGGGACCTTGATCAGATGAGCCAATGGGCCAAGGAGTGGCAAATGGAGTTTAATTTAGATAAATGTGAGGTGCTGCATTTTGGAAAGGCAAAGCAAGGCAGGACTTATACACTTATTGGTAAGGTCATGATGAGTGTTGCTGAACAAAGAGACCTTGGGGTGCAGGTTCATAGCTCCTTGAAAGTACAGTTGCATGTCGATGGAATAGTGAAGAAGGCATTTGCCTTTATTGGTCAGTGCATTGTGTATAGGAGTTGGGAGGTCATGTAGTGGCTGTACAGGACACTGGTTAGGCCACTTTTGGAATAGTGCATCTAATTCTGGTCTCCCCGCTATAGGAAGGATGTTGTGAAACTTGAAAGGATTCAGCAAAGATTTACAAGGATGTTGCCAGGGTTGGAGGGTTTGAGCTATAGGGAGAGGCTGAATAGGCTGGGGCTATTTTCCCTGGAGCATTGGAGGCTGAGGGGTGACCTTATAGAAGTTTATAAAGTCGTGACGGGCATGGATAGGGTAAATAGACAAGGTCTTTTCCCTGGGGTAGGCAAGTCCAAAACTAGAGGGCATAGGTTTAAGGTTAGAAGGGAAAGATTTAAAAGGGATCTAAGGGGCAACTTTTTCATGCAGAGGGTGGTGTGTGTATGGAATGAGCTGCCAGAAGAAGTGATGAAGGCTGGTACAATTATAACATTTAAAAGACATCCATATGGGTATATGAATAGAAAGGATTTAGAGGGATAAGGGCCAAATGCTGGCAAGTGGGATCAGGTTTATATCGGATACCCGTTCGGCATGGATAAGTTGGACTGAAGGGTCTGTTTCCATACTATACACCTCTATGACTCTAAATAGTTTTCTCTAGAAGAGTAACAAATTGATGGCCCAAGTTTCCATCTTGTTAACGCCAATCTTTTTGTAATCACAGAACACAGGCAAGACATTAATAATGGTTAGGTGATGCATGGAAAAGAAAGCTATGTCCAGTCCAAATCAAGCCCATATTATTGACACATGGAATGATATCAGATTGAAGGTATGGAAGCATAATTATAGCATTTTCTGGTTACTGGCCACACTCCAATCCCAGTTCACAGCTGGTTTCAATATCAGAAACG
Source organism: Ginglymostoma cirratum (assembly GCA_024137785.1). Classification (NCBI taxonomy): domain Eukaryota; kingdom Metazoa; phylum Chordata; class Chondrichthyes; order Orectolobiformes; family Ginglymostomatidae; genus Ginglymostoma; species Ginglymostoma cirratum. The sequence goes on from JAHRHZ010000024.1 coordinate 7,784,091, forward strand.
AATCAATGACAGAGATCGTCACGTGACCAAGCTTTTCCTGTCAAGTTTGGTTTACTGTTCACCCACTGCAGTTTTACTGTCCTGCGGACCTCATTACACTCTCCCTCATAAAATAAACGAAGCAGGTCCAGATCTTTTTACACATTCTGCACAACTCCCAACCCACTATACTTCAAAGTTCTTTTTATCGTATTGAGCAAATTCTACTCTCGTAAAAACATATTCATCACCTCATCGATTTCTTCTTGGATATCAGAGAGGAAATGGCCTCAAAGGGTGCAAGCTACAAAGAGACAGAAAAGGACAGACTAGGAAAGGAAGTGCAAAAATATTAAAGAGGCAGAGGTTTTAACTACACATGCAGAAAGAAACTTCCTCCATCGCTGAGATGAAGTCAAGATGCAAATTTTAAGTAATTGTGCACTGTCTGAGAATATCCAATACCCGAATAAACCCTTTAAGCGAAATAGTCCTGAATCATGGAGAGCAGGGAAATGCAAGGTTCACTTATTATTCCCTGCTTACTTCACTAATCTTACCAGGGGATAGCAATGGAGCACTTGATTTGGTCTCATTATTCCCAGAGGTGAAAATTCAGCAACTCATCACACTGTGATGCATCAAAAAAAATACAGTTTGTATGATGTCATTTGGAATAAAACTTATTGACAAAATAACTATTTGAAAAGTTTGCAGAGTGATTCATACTGGCACAGGTATGGTTGCTAGCTCCCTTCAGTTGACAACAGAAACACATTAAATCCAACACTAGACATTAAAGAGCATGTAGCAAATCAGTTCTCCCCTGCACATAAGCAAAACTGAGCACTCAGGTGTAAAGCATGGGCCAAAAGTGCAGAGATTCACAATGTCATGTCTCTGAACTCTGTGCTGCCATGGTGGCTTAGTGGTCAGCACTGCTGCCTCAAAGTGCCAGGGACCCGGATTCAATTCCACTCTCAGGGGATTGTCTATGTGGAGTTTGCACATTCCCCCATGTCTCATGCTAAACTGCCCGTAGTGTCCAGCGATGTGTAGGCTAGGTGAGTTAGCCACGGAAGTGCAGGGGAGGTGGGGTCTGGGTGGGATGCCCTTCGAAGGGTTGGTATGGTCTCGATGGACTGAGTGGCCTGCTTCCACACAGTAGGGATTCTATGATCTGTGAAGGAGGAGTGTATGTGTTGAAATCAAACACAAATATGAAAGCAATGACATAAAAATAGCAAAACCTAAAATCAAAACAAAATGTTACAGTGATCCAATTGCTTTCTCAGCAAACTAAGGATAGGAGAGTCGGTTAGCTCAGTTGGCTAGATGGGTGGCTTGCAATGCAAAGTGATACGAACAGGATGGAATCAATTCCTATACTGGCTCGGGTTATCATTCTCCTTCTCAACCTCTCCCATCATCTGAGACATGGTAACCTCACGTTAAACTGCTACCAGTCATTTCAGACCCTCCATCAACTCCTAACCTCATCCAAACACTTGGTCACCTCCTTGAAAAATTCCACCAGATCTATTAGCTATGACCTACCCCTGACAAAGTCATGCTGACTATCCCCAACCAAACCATGCCTCTCTAAATAGACATTTTTTTCACCAATACTTTCCCTACCACTGATGTTAGACTCACTAGTCTATAGTTCCTGTTCTATCTCTACCACCCTTCCTGTTAAGTGGAACCACATTAGATCCTCTGGCACCCGTGCCCAGAGATGATTTAGACATTCGGGTTAGGACCCCAGGGAGACTCCCCCATCTCCCACGTAATCTGGGATACAGGACATGGGAATCTGTCCACTCTTAAATCTACCAAAGCCTCCAATGCCTGTTTGGTTCTGATATTAACCTGTGCAAGAATTTCACAGCCCCATCTTTTCGAATATAGTACTTGCATCCTCCTTCCCCTGAGTAAAGACAGGTGTGAGGTATACATCTAACAATCTACCAATGTCCTCCAGCTTCACGCACACATTGCCCCCTTGGTCCCTAATCAGCCATGTTCTTTCCCTGGTTATTCTTTACCTCCCCCCCTTGATATATTTATGGAATATCTTGGAATTCTCCCTAATTTTGTCCACCAGCATTGTCTCATGCCCCTTTTTGTGCTCTCCTAATTGCTTTCTTGAGCTCCCCCTCTGCACTTCCTATATTCCACTATGGCCTCTGTTATTTGGCTCTTTTTATACCTGTTACATGTCTCTCTTTTCCTTTTTGTCCAATTCTGAATAATCCTAGACATCCAGGATTCTCTGGGCTTGGTTTTCTTACATTTAACCCGAAAGGGAATATGTCGGGCCTGAACACCGCTATACCCCCCCACCCCCAGTACTTTTTTAAAACCCTCCTAACTGTTCTGCTGTACATTACCCTGAAATAGCTGTTCCCACTCTATTTTGGCCAGATCCTGCCTTATTTTAATGAAGCCTGCCTCACACCAATCCAAAATCTTTTTTTTTTTTGCAGACCATCTTTCTCCTTTCACAAAACAAATTTTAATTGTTCAGTATTGTGATTGCTATCACTAAAATGGTCCGCCAGAGTCACCTTGAACACTTGCCTGACTGCATTCCCTAGAAGTAGATCCAGCACTGTTGCTTGTGGGACCATTTACATATTGACATTAAAAGCTCTCCTGTATATGTTTCAAGAAATCTGACACCCCTCAGTCTTTATAACAAGATTCTCCGAGTTAATAGCGGGTACTTGAAATCCCTGATACAACAGCCCTGGTGTTATTTTTACACACTATAGTGAACTGATTACATATCTGCTCAATTGTCCACTGACTGTTTTGGGGCCTGATAGAAATGTAGTGTGACTGTCTTTTTTTTCCCTAAATTCCACCTACAAAGCCTCATTTGACAACGCTTCCAAGATATTATCCCTCCTTATTGCAGTAACTGACTCCCTAACTAACAAAACAACACCACCCCCACATTTAGAGATAAAAGGTACTGCAGATGCTGGAGAATCCGAGATAACAAGCATGGGGCTGGATGAACACAGCAGGTCAAGCAGCATCATAGGAGCAGGAAAATTTCATCAGAAGAGTTTAGGCCCGAAACGTCAAGTTTTCCTGCTCCTA
>JAHRHZ010000024.1:7787580-7802239 GCA_024137785.1 Ginglymostoma cirratum
TTTTCCTGCTCCTATGATGCTGCTTGACCTGCTGTGTTCATCCAGCCCCATGCTTGTTATCTCACCACCTCCACATTTGTAGCCTCCCCTCTCGTGGTTGAATATCCTATATGCTGGAATGTTAAACTGATAGTCTTGTCCCTCCCTCAATCACAGCTCTGAGATGGCAACAGTATCGCAGTTCCATGTGTAAATCCATGCCCTTAATTCATCTGTTTTAAATCAAATAATCCTGGCATTACAGTAGAGGCGATCTAGCCTCACCTTACTCCCTTAAAACACCACATGGCTTAATTTGTTCTGCCTTGCTTCCTTTTCTAAGTTATACTGCATAGCTGTTGGACTAAAACACAGCCAAACTAGTTTAATCTCCTCCTAACAGCACTAACAATCACTCTGGCAAGGATGTTAGTCCCATTCTGGTTCAGGTGCTGACCATTCCACTTGTAGAGACTCAGAATTAGTCCCAATGATCCAAGAATGTAAAACCCTCCCTCCTGCACCAACCCTTGAGCCACATATTCATCAGTTCTATTCTCCTATTTCTATGCTCACTAGTTTGTGGCACTAGGAGCAATCCTGAGGTTACAAACTTCATGGTCCTGCTTCCTAAATCTACTGTCTAGCTTCCTGAATTATTAATGGAAAACCTCATTCCTCATTCTACCTATGTCATTGGTACCAATATGTATCAAGACCTCTATCTTATTACTGATGCCCATCAAGATGCCCTGCAGCTGTTCAGTGGCATCTCTGAACCAGGAAGGAAACCCATTGTCCTGGAGTCAAGTCTGCGGCCACAGACTCACCTGTCTGTTTCCCTAACTGAAGAATTTTCTCTCACTATTACTCCCACCTTCTCGTTCCTCCCCTCCTGCGCAGTCAGGCTGCTTGTCATGTTTTTTTAACTCATGAGATACTTTTGAAGAAAGAGAGGAATAATGACAGATGTTTACACAAAGGCCACACAAACAGAAAAATAACAATGGGATAATTTGCTTCAGTGATGTTGGTTGAAGAATAAATCTGGAGCAGAAAATTTCCTGCTTACTTTCAAGTGGTATCATTGCACTTTTTACAGCCATCTACATGCAAACTTGATTTAATGCCCATCTGAAATTTGCCTCTGTTTAAAGGACATGACTGAATCTGCTAGACTTTGACAAGCTTCATTGTCACTTTACTGATAACACCTTTTATTTTCCAAATTGAATTCAAAACCTCAAATGAGTGTCAAATTCGTATTTCCTGGATTATTAGTGCAAAAGTAGTCACTGCACTACCTCATCCTCTGGTTTGCTAATTGCAATCCGACGCTCCCAGTTTCCCATGTATTTGCCAGATGCAAAAGGTGGTGAGAGAGCAGTGAAGTTTGAGGGTGCGCTTCATAGAATTAAAAGCCTATACCAGCTCGTAGCAGGGGAAGAAGTGAAGAAGGCTGTCACATTTGATTTTCACACATCTGGATCTGTCGAGACGTCAGCAAGAAATATCAGCTGACTGAGTCCAGATGCGCTCCAGTAAAAACTGCATGACAGGTGCCAAATATCAACACATTACAAACATATGAACAATGACAGTTCACCAAACGAACTATCAACTTTATGACACACACAAAGCTAGACAGACCAATGTGCAAGGCAGGCAACACATTGTTGATCTGTGTGGCAATCGCACTGTGCCTTTATTACCATTTGTGCAGCTGTGAGGCACTTTCTTTTGTACATCAACAGCAAGGATCACTGCTCTCAACCTGTGAAATGATGGGTAGCAAATAGCACATTCTTAGTTATTAGGCAGATCACGAGAAGTAGTAAAGGTTGGGGATGTTTGTTTGTGCAAAATAACCGGCTTGTCAAAATCAAGCAGAAACAAGTAAGCTTGAAAATTATAAATCAGCTGTTGCATTGTTAATCACTTTTTAATTAATTTTTAAATACTGTTTTCAGGTATTCCCTGCCAGATCACCAAATGTAAACCCATCTGAGCTAAATTTAACACAGCTTCCTTTGGACGATAAATCATATTTGTTACACACATGAATCTGCTCCTTCTTTTCACAAGTAATCTACAGTTAAAAGAACGCGCATTTACATAGCACCGTATACAACAGTTCAGGACATGCTAAATATTACAAAGTTGAAGCTTACGTACCTTTGAGGAATAGTTGCAGTTACAAGGATCATATAGAAAACACAGAAGCCAATTTTTACATGACAAATGGATAAGTCACCAGATCATTTGTTTCGAGGTATTACTTTTAGGGCAAGGTCACTGGGAACAGACTTTCTGCTCTTCCTCAATATGGGGCAATGGGACCCGATGCAAATTTTATAGAAATACTGGTTATGGTGTTCAATGATGCAATAAGACCATAAGAACACAAGAAGCCGGATGGAATTGGTTATATGACCATTCAATAAGCCCATGTCTAGTACTCTGCTGCAAGTCCACTTTCCTATGTTACCCCAGTCACTTGATTCCCTCGGCTTGATTTAACCCTGGAAGTGAGGTCTGTGATGAGAAAATTGTTGGCATGGGGTTGTGGGAGGTGGGGGTGCATTTGCCATTCAGAGATCTGCAATCCAGGAAAGTGTGTTGGAAACTTACAACACAAGGACAAAGCCTATGAACTCTCAGCATCCACATTGGTTACAATGAGGCATTATGCATGGGAAGGAAAGAGGGTCAAAATCACAGGGTGGGCCAGGGGTTCCCACAGTGGTCAAGGGGTCCTTGACCATGGGGCAGGTGTAGGGTCAGGGGTCCACTGCTAACGTGCCTGCTTCCACCACCTCCACTGACAGTGTGTTCTAGGCACCAACCACCCTCTGTGTGAAAAACCTTCCCCACAATTCTCCCCTAAACTTTCTCCCCTCTCACCTTGAACCTGTGCCCTCTTGTAGTGTACCATTCCACCCTGGGAAAAAGCCTCTGACTATCCACCCTACCTATGCCCCTCATAATTTTGTAAGTCTCTATCAGGTCGCCCCTCAGCCTCTGTGTTTCCAGTGGAAACAATCCAGGTTTATCCAACCTCTCTTCATAACGAAAACCCTCCAGGCCAGGTAAATATTCCCTGTACCCTCTCCAAAGCATCCATGTCCTTTTGGTAGTGTGATGACTAGAACTGCACGCGATATTCCAAATGTGGCCTAACTAAAGTTTTATCCAGCTGTAACATATTTTGCCAACTTTTATGTTCAATGCCCAGGTGATAAAGGCAAACATACTATATGCCTTCTTGACCACCTGATCCACCTGTATTGCCACTTTTAGGGATCTGTGGACCTGTACGCCCAGATCCCTCAGTATGTCAATGCCTCCACAGGTTCTACCATTTACTGTATAATTTGAACCTGAATTTGATCTTTCAAAATGCATCACCTCACATTTTTCTGAATTAAACTCCATTTGTCATTTCTCTACCCAAACCTGCAATCTATCCGTATCCCACTGTATTCTTTGATAATCCTCCTCATTATCAGCAAATCTGCCAATTTTAGTATCATCCACAAACTTACTAATCAGACGACCTTCATCTTCCTCCAGGTCACTTACATACATTACAAACAACAAAGGTCCCAACATGGATCCCTGCGGAACACCACTAGTTACTGATCTCTATTCTGAAAAGCACTCTTCCACCATTACTCTCTGTCTTCTATGACCAAGCTAGTTCTGTATCCATCTAACCGGCACACTATCGATCCCATGAGAGGCTACCTTTTGTACCAGCCTGCCATGAGATACCTTATCAAAGGCTTTATTAAAGTCCATGTAGACAACATCCAGTGCCCTTCCCTCATCAATCATTCTGAATGAGGTCCCATTTGTGATGTCTAAGTTAAGAAACCAGCCAGGGAGTTCTCTTATGCCATCTACTGCCAACCAACCTTTCCTGGTCAGCATATTCACTGGGAGGCTCTACCATTTCTATGAGCTATGTGGCTGACCTTATCAGAAACCCCATAAGCAGGACCTGGGTGATTTATTCACATGGCAATCTTAATGTTGAGATGGGGCACATCGTGGCCATCCAGTGGGATAATGGCTACCCTGATTAGATCAATTCTCACTCTAATAGCCTGAAAATTGATATTAAAAAAGACCTGGATGTGTGAGGTATCTCAAAAGTTTAAGCATCAGATAAATTTAGCTGCGACCATACAGCAATGTGAGTTGTGTTCGCCACAAACAGGATGCTACTGTCAAGGCAAAAAGAAATTCTGCCTATCATGCAAATCAGTAATGTGGTACAAGAATTTCAATGCTGGTGTGATTTCTTATGTAGGCCGTACATCCCAAAGTCTGGTGGATAGTATCAAACAGCATGACTCCTTAGCTTTTCGCAACAGGCAAGGTACTGACCATACCCAATGAGCCCATACTTGCAAAATTCAAGAGTGAATATTTAGATAGGATTGAGATATGGAACAACATTTGCTAAATAATCCTGAGTGTCAGAATTATGGTGACAACCAACATTGGGATTATGAAACAGGCTTACAGTGCGGCATACTTGTGCATACTGGAAGCTGCACATTTTAATACACACGGTCACGTTTCTTGCAGATGGAAAGAACATGAATACACTGCATCTGTTCCAACTCAATAAAATATGTGACAGACTTTCACAATGTAGTGACCAATCAGAGTCAGGGTCCTTGGTTTAAAACAAACAAAGTTTGCTGGTTAACTGTCAGTCATCATTGAACTGGTGCATTCTCCATGGCAACTCCTCCAACAATTGCATTCCAATTGTCAACCAATTAGCACTCTGCGCTGGTATAGTATAAAGATTATTTTCTTTTACGTTAGGACAATCCGCGAGAGATAGTAGTGCATGTAAGACAAAACATTTGACAAAATGTTCATTTTCCAACAAACTGTCCAGCTGGGGGAAATAACAATGCAGCATTTAATTTACCCTGTAAGAATTTTACACATTTCATTGAGATTAACTTCCATTCTTAAATTCCAGATAATGGAAACTCATTCTAATTAACTTCTCACTAAACAATCCTTGGATTCAAAGAATCAAGTAAAACTTTATTGCACTCTTTAAGGCAAGTGTTTTCACTTATAGCTAAAGAGACCAGAACTATGCACAGTACACTAGATATGACCTCAGCAAAGCCCTGTGTTGCAACAAGATTTTCCTATTCTTGTTTCTGACCTCTCACCCCACCCAGTGTAATAAATGAGGACTTAAAATGTGCCTTCCTAATCACTAAAACTGCATTTCAATTGTTGTATTTGCATAAAAGGATACCAAAATCTTTCTGAATACCAATATTTACCAGTTTCTCATCTTTGAACAAAAAATCTAAAGTCAATCATTTCAAATTTTCCTCCATTGTATTTCTTCAGCAATCTCCTTACCTGGTCTATAATCCTTTGTACTTTGTCTTCCTCACAGCTCACTTCCACATATAGCTTTATATCATTGTTGCTGCATCCAAGGATGCTCTTAACCAGTTGTTACCTCAACAGCAACTTGCATTTACGTAGCACTTACCAACAAAAAAATCCCAAGTCACGGCAGAAGGATTATTAAACAAAGCTGACACATCAGGAGAGCGAACATAGTTGACCAAAAATATGGTCAAAGAGATGGATTTCAATGCATCTTTAAGAAGAAAAGATAAATAAAAAATGAAATTGTTTTGGAAAGGAATTCCAGAGCCTAGGAAGTAAAAAGCTAAAAGCTTGGCTGCTAACAGTCGATTGAGTAAATGCCAGGACATGCAGAATTGGAGGAGCTCTTAGAAGGTTGTTGGGTTGGAGGGCTGGTAGAGATCACACAAATAAGGAGAGTCATGGAAGGATTTGAAATCAAGGATGAGAAGCTTAAAGGAACCATCAACCAACCAACACAAATGAGCAAGTAGTGATTCAGGATAAACGTCCAGCTATAGGTAGTCGAGTTTTGGATAACCTCGGGTTATGGATGGTAAAAGGTGGGAAACCAGACACTGAAGCATTGAAATGGCTGAGTCTAAGAGAAGAATGAAAGACCTGAGGTAATGACAGAGACATAAATATATATTTTGATGGTTGTTGTGTCCAGCGATGTATTTCACAGCTTTCTGAATCCACTGATGTATTTTTTTAATTGCAGATGCAACCTATGTTCTGTTGGTTGATTTACAATAAAGCTTTTTATTCTATTTGTAAATAAATATAAACTGAGAAGTTCACTTCAGATGAGTCAACTTACTGAAGGCTCAAGTTTTTTTCAATTTCTCTTTAATGTTTACCAACTCGTTGCTGTAACACCTAAACCAGTGATACTTCATATACTGCATCAAGACTTTTATTAAATTCATTTCAAATGAGAGAAAGTTACGGTCTGAAAAGATAGATTGTATCTATAATTAATTATGAATTCAACTCTGGAAGTGATAAATAAAGATGTGCAGTTTGCAGGTACCACTTTTCACAACTCAGATAGACAAGCATTCAAAATCTCTCACACAACTTGCAAGTACATTTTTATTTTAACTTGCTCTTCTGAAGCCTCCCTGCAGTGTTATTAACTCAGGCTTACTAGTTGTAAGTTAGACAGCATCGATGAGCTTCCTGATTAGTTATGGACTTCATTAATGGCGAGAAATAGAGAAGTGGACCACCAACATGGTAATAAGGTCTGGCGGTTAAAATTGGCACGATTTCATGTTTCCAGAGAGTACGTTTGGATAGTAATTGCCTCCTATGGTTTCCTACTGAAAACTCACTGAGAGTTAAAATTGACCTCAAGGTTTCAAATCAGTTCCCCACAGAGAATGCAGTGTTCTGTCGAACTGAATAGTGTTGGAACCATTCTACAAAAAAAAATCAGCTGTGCAAAAGGGTACATATCTGCCCTGGCCAATGTGGTTTTCAGTGATGGCGGCAGACTTGAATACAAATAACAAACCTCATAGATGTACAGTGTGTCACACAGCAGAGTGCCCAGGATGAAGAAAGATAAAAATCTTTTACTTCCTGCCAAGATGCTGAAACAAGTAGAAAAAACAGCAAAAACAGCCTTACAGCAAAACCTGAACTTAAACGTGGGGAAAGAGTTTTATTAAAGTCTGTATGAGAACTATTCAAACCTTTTGACAGCGTGTAAAGTTGTGTTAAAAAAAAAACTTCTAGAAGATGAACGGCATTTCAAGTAAAGCTCTTTTCCTCTTTTTGATGCAAGGGCTTTGTGAAATTTTATCAGTGGTTAACATAAATGATCACACCCAATATGCCTCTTTTTGGTAAACTGCACTAATTCATTCAGTGCGTTACTGAGTTAGACCATGTACAAAGATCAAAGGTTCAGTCTTGATCTGTAAAATTAACTATTCGTTGAAAGCAGTATAAGTCTCAGACCTTCAGCTATAGAAGGAATAATCAGCAATGTTGTTGTATCTGACTGCAATCCAGTAATATCCACTAAAAGGGTGAGCAGGAGAGGGTTATCTTCTGCTATATAGTGTGCCAACATTCACTGGCAAGGCTCTCTCACAAACAAAGGCAACTTGGGTGAAGTATGTTCAGAAATCTAAGGAATCAATATCTACAGGGGAAGGAGTACATATGAAAAAGAAGAAAAATCATGTTTATCCTTTAAGGCAAAGATGACCATCTACAACATCTGGCATGGTTGGGAGGGTTTAAGTGGGTATCTAAATGACTGCTGAGGCCAAATAGGGCCCAGAAGGTTCTGAAATTGGAACCAGATATCCCAACAATTGAGATTTAGACAAGTTACTGGTTCAGGATGAGTTCACACTGCATTTTCTTTCCACGTCTGACCTGCTTATATTTAAGGAAGATGGCAACGTTTTTGATTGCACCAGATCCTAGGTGAGTTTCTCCAAAGAACCAAATTCAGGGTCAAAACTCCCAACTTGAGCCTCAGAGTTTTCTTGTAAAACTTCCTTTGACTGACATGCAAGAACATCCTAGCCTCCAGCTCTCCACAGAAGACTCACTTTGATAAATGAATTTCAGCCATCTTGGCTACCTAATCAGCCAAATTTAACAGTTATGAGCTCGGGGTGTTTTGCAGGTATCGCAAAGCATTACGAAAATGCAAATATTGCCAGATATTTCAATGTATAACAAACCACTATAAATACAAGCCATTACAGGTTTCATTGCAAGCCATTATTATAACAGATGCCTCCACTATATGTTTACCGTGTGAACTCGGGGATCACAGTGGGTTCTGTCACTCATACTCTAACCCTTTCAAACCTTATAAATCTCACCCACCACACCACATTGAACTATTATTATTTCACATGAAAATGCCTGGCATTTTGTCCTAGCGTCTGATCCTCAGAAGCTTCTGAAGGCAGCTCAAATGAAAGCTTCTTGGCAATGATGATGGTACATGGTTCAAGCACTGCACGCACAGGGCACAATGAGCAGGGCTGTAGATTGCTTCAAAGACTTTTCATTTGGTAGGCAGGCTAACTCGTCTTCATTCCCAGATTGATGTTAGGAGGCTGCCAAAAGCCATACTTGCATGGCAAATCTTCCATGCATCGCGTTGTCAATACAGACAGCTCGAGAGAGAGAATGGGGACGCTAAGACTATCTGTTGCAGACAGGTTCTGGTCATGATCTGAAAACTCGGGCTCGAGATAAGGCTTTCCTGGAGCAGGCTGATACATTACTTTCTGTTTTCTCTGCGCTGATCATAGGGCCAATGTTGTTTCATGCATTGGAGTGTATTCCACCTCCAATCCAGCTCTGAACCAGCACAGTTACCAGCAAACAGGAAATCACAAAGTGTGTCCCTGGAGACCTTGGTCTTTTCCTAAAGTCATCTCAGATTAAGCAGCTTCCTGTCCATGCTGTATTTAATTTCACTTCCAGTATCGTCTTCACAAGAGACAGCAGACAGCATGGAGGAGAGAAAAAGAGAGGATCGACACTAGCACACAGCCATAATGAACTCTATTAGTAATTGAGAATGAGTCAGAAGTCTCACTCTTCTCCAGGACATGAGCCAGCATGCTGTCAACAAAACTGCTTTTGAAATGATTAAGTAAAAACACTATTCCAGCCAAAATACAGCAAAACTAAATTTGGTCCAGCATCAAACAGCTTTTGGGTCACATTTAAGTTTGCATTTATATGCAGCATAAATTAGTTGAACTATATTTCTGAATATTCCCCTTAGAAGCAACCACACAGCAAATAGGTTGCCTGTGATGTATAATTTGGCTCAGTCCTTGTCAGATGGGCAAGCAAACTTCAGTGTTCACATTGTTGCTGTGATTGTGTGATCGCCTTCCCTGGGGAAAAAGACCTTGGCTATTCACCCTATCCATGCCCCTCATGCTTTTATAAATCTCTATAAGGTCACTCTGAGCCTCCAACACTCCAAGAAAAATAGCCTCAGCCTATTCTGCCTCCCCCGTAGCTCAAACCATCCAACATCCTTGCAAATCTTTTCTGAACCCTTTCAATGTTCTGCAACATTCTTCCTCTAGCAGGGTGACCAGGATTGAACGCAGTATTCCAAAAGTGGCCTAACCAATGTTCTGTATAGCCACAACATGACCTCCCAACTCCTTTACTCAGTGCACTGACCAATAAAGGCAAGCTTACCAAACACCTTCATCACCGCCCTCTCTACCCATGACTCCACTTTCAAGGATCTATGAACCTGCACCACAAGGGCCTCTTTGTTCAACAACACCGCCCAGGCCCTTACCAATAAGCGTATAAGTCCTGCCCTGATTTGCCTTTCCAAAATGTCGCTCCTTGCATTTATCTGAATTAAACTGCTCAGCCCATTGGCTCATCTGATCAAGGTGCTGCTGTGCTTCAAGGTAACCTTCTTTGCTGTCCGCTGAAACTCCAATTTTAGAAACTCCAAAAACTGCAAACTTACTAACCGTACCTCCTACGTTCACATCCAAATCATTTATATAAATGATCAAAAGCAGTGGACCCAGCACCAATCCTTGTGGCATACTGCTGGTCACAGGCCTCCAGTCTGAAAAGCAACCCTCCACCACCACCCTCTGTGTTCTACCTTCGAGCCAGTTCTGCATCCAGGTGGTCAGCTATCCCTGTATTTCATGTGATCAAACCTTACTAACCAGTTTACCAATCAGTTTTAAATGTTTCTTCAAAAACAGCCATGTCCCCTCAAGTCTGACATCACAGATTTACACTATCAGGAAGTTTCACGACTCTCCACAATAATGTTCACATCAGACATGGGAAGATCAATAATATTTCTTATCAGTCTTCTTTCCTGACTGCAGTTTACATCAAAATTTGTAGAATATGGTCTTTCCTTTATTTAATTTCAGTATCTGGTCCATCCAATTAGATGACCATTTCCTGTCTTTGCTATATTTATGCTTTTGATAAGGTTCCCCATGGTAGGCTCATGCAGAAAGTAAGGAGGCATGGGATAGGGGAAAATGTGGCAGATTGGATTCAGAAGTGGCTGACCCTTAGAAGACAAAGGGTAGTAGTGGACAGAAAATATTCAACACGGTGCTCAGTTACTAGTGGTGTACGACAAGGATCTGTCCTGGGTCGTCTTCTATTTGTGATTTTTGTAAATGATTTGGATGTAAGAGTGGAAGGGTGGATTAGTAAGTTCGCAGATGATATGAAGGTGGGTCGAGTTGTAGATAGTGCGGAGGGCTGTTCTAGGTTACAAATGGACATTGATAGGATGCAGAGCTGGGCTGCGAAGTGGCAGATGGAATTTAACTCTGAAAAGTGTGAGGTGATTCATTTTGGAAGGACAAACTTGAAAGCAGAATACAGAGTTAATGGAAAGATTCTTGGCACTGTGGAACAGCAGAGGGATCTTGGGGTTCATGTCCACAGTTCCCTGAAAGCTTCCACCCAGGTGGATAGAGTTGTTAAGAAGGCATATGGTGTGTTAGCTTTCATTAATAGAGGGATTGAGTTCAAGAGCCGTGAAGTTATGCTCCAGATATACAAAAGCCTGGTTCGGCCACATCTGGAGTATTGTGTCCAGTTCTGGTTGCCTCATTACAGGAAAGATGTGGAAGCGTTGGAAAAGGTGCAGAGGAGATTTACCAGGATGTTGCCTGGAATGGAGAGAACGTCTTACGAGGAAAGGTTGAGAGAGCTAGGGCTTTTCTGTTTAGAACGATGAAGGATGAGCGGTGACTTGATAGAGGTATACAAGAGTGTACAAGATAGAGTGGACAGCCAGAGAGTTTTTCCTTGGGTGGACATAGCTATTATGAGAGGGCATAGTTTCAAAGTGAGTGGAGGTAGATATAGGGGAGACGTCAGAGGTAGGTTCTTTACTCAGAGAGTGGTAGGGGCGGGGAATGCATTGCCGGAGAGGGTAGTACAGTCGGCCTCATTAGGGGCATTTAAGCTGCTATTAGATAGGCATATGGATGATAGTATAAGGTAGGGGTGGAGGATAGATAGACCTTAGGTTTAGGGTAAAAGTTCAGCACAACATCGTGGGCCGAAGGGCCTGTACTGTGCCGTACTGTTCTATGTTCTATGTATTGAAACAAGTTTTCTCCTGTTCCTTCTTATGGTACCTTCAACCTATGTACTAGATAAGTACATCTACTGATAATTGTTTCTGTGGGCAATTAACCCTTTGTTTTGAACTCTGGTCCATTTGATTTTCATTTAGTATTGATAGTTTCCTTGTATGTCATCTCCTACTGTAGTTTTTTGGTTGTTGCACTCAGTAACATTTCTCTGCCACGTGCTTTTTGATGAACATGTATTCCCCAAGGTAACTTCCGGGTGAGGACAGGAAGTTATATTTTGAACTTCCTTTTCATACTCTGGTAGTGTTAATCCGCATAGTAATTGGATGGATCAGTAGTTTAAGAGTGATATTTGGAAATCATCACTCTGCTTTAAGGATGATTTGATCATTCTGACTCCTCATTCCAGTTTAGCATTAGATTGAGGATATCTGGGAAAACTTGAGATACTTGAATTCATTTTTTCTGTGAAATGAATGAAGCAATCATTCACAAATTTTTGGTCATTGATACAAATTAGTCTGCTATTGTATGTATTGCGAACATTTCTTTCAACGCTGTAATGGCTGTTTCATTAGTGGTTGCATATAATTACTTTTCTAGATGGCTTGAGGTAAACCATCTACGACAATCCAGTATGAATTGTCATTGAAGAACAAATCCATTCCCAGATGTCCCACAGTCTGATTGGAAAGTTGGATGTTATTCATGGTTCTCTCTGCTCTGGTCTGTGTATTGTCATTATAGAATCATAGAATCCCCGACAGTGTGGGGACAGGCCCTTTGACCCAACAAGTCCACACCGACCCTCAGTGCATCCCACCCAGACCCATCCCCCTATAACCCACCTAATCTGCACATCCCTCAACACTATGGGCAATTTAGCATGGCCAATCCACCAAACCTGCATATCTTTGGACTGTGGGAGGAAACCAGTGCAGCCAGAGGAAACTCACACAGACACGGGGAGAATGTGCAAACTCCACACAGAGTCGCCCAAGCTGGAATCGAACCCAGGTTCCTGGCGCTGTGAGGCAGCAGTGCTAACCACTGAGCCACCATGCCACCCTAAATTGTGCCTACCACAATCTGAATTTTCATTTCAATATTTTTAGAAATTCCAGACCAACAGATTGTTGACAGAATTTGAGTTCCATGTTTTGTTATGCACATGCGACCCTGATGTAACTTTACTAAGCTGACTTCTCAGAGTGAGACTGGAATCACTAGCTTCTCGTTGTACATGAGGATGTTCTCCACAATTTGGCCCATATCCCTATAAACTCTTCTTATTCATTTACACATCCAGATGGCTTTTAAATGTTGTAATTGTTCCAACTTCCACCACTTCCTCTGGCAGCTCATTCCACACATGCATCACCCTCTGCATGAAAAAGTTGCCCCTTACGTCTCTTTTATATCTTTCCCCTCTCACCTTAAACCTATGCCCTCTAGTTTTGGACCTCCTTACACCAGGAAAAAGACCTTGACTATTCACCCTAACCATGCCCCTCATGATTTTATAAACCTCCATACAGTCACCCCTCAGCCTCCGATGTTCCAGAGTAAATAGCACCAGCCTAATCAGCCCCTCCCAGTAGCTCAAACCCTCCAACCCTGGCAACATCCTTGTAAATCTTTTCTACGTTCTTTCAAGTTTAACAACGTCTTTCCTATAACAGGGAGTAGTCTGAAACCTTTTCACAACTCCATGTGATTGCTACAGCTTCTTTCTATGAGCACAAATCTTGTCTCAGTATCTGACATGGATACATGTTCTTGAAACATGGAATTGTCTTGTGTTCAGCATCCACTTGTCGGTTCTTTTTTAAAAAATAGACAACTGCAAGGCTATGGCTGAGGCATCTGCTGCAGTTATGGCTTGCAATGAGGAGTAGAAGAATGCTGGAATATTTGGCAATGTTAGAATTTTCTTGATCCTTTGACATGTTTATTCTTGGTGCACATTCCAATATCATGCTTTGGTTTAAGAATGATATTGAAGATTCAGTAACTCCCGACACTTATGGCAAGCATTTTGCTAACTGACATTCCAAGAGAAAGTTGAAGAACTCAGACTGAAGTGAGAATTGGTAATTCATTAATGGCACTTGTCTTTTGATTATCTGCTATATGCCCTTACTACTGACAATGTGACCTAAGAAATGAGCAGGAATTTTCAAAAATTTATCACCTGCAGCCTTCCTTATTATAAATGATGCAACACTCCTTGAACTCTCTGGTAATACTGTTAAGCTGTTCATTGTGCATTAAGATGTCATCCATGTCATAATCTATTCTACTAAGATCTTACAGAATACTGGATATTCTGCACAATTTTTGGAGCTGATGTTATCCTGAATTAAAACAAAATGTTCCAAAAGGAGTATGAATGTTGTCAATTACTTTGACTTCTCATTCAACAGGACATGCCAAAAGCTATTGTTTGCATCCATGGAACACTTTAACAAACTTTCATCCACTGAAGACATCAGATGTATCCACTTGCGATAGCTTTAAGTCGAGACAACACAAATACAGATTGTATCATTTGATTTAATGGCTGACTCCTGAACACCAGCCCACTGGCTTCATGACTGGACAAAAGACAGCCAACTTGGTGATCTCTCCAAGCTGGAATTCAACTTTCATCTTTAGTGGGTGTGGTCATTTTCTAGGCAGAAAGAGACACATAGGTTTGGTTGCTTTGCTCAATGGAACACTGTATTCTGTCTCAAATCTTCCTATCCTTGAGAATAATACAGGAAGTATATTTTGGAAGTGACTTCCAGTCTCTTGATGGTTGACCTTTTCTGCTTTCCTAACAAGATTGAGGTTAATACATGCTCTTCTGTTGAACAAAGAAAATTTTTGAATATATAAAACATACCAAGTAACCAACATTTGTCTTCCTTTTGTATTCGAATTTTACTGCAGCCTTCCTTTACCTTTGAATTAGATTCCATGTGGTCTCTGCAATTGATTCTCTGTTAGTGAAAAGCAGTGTCTTCCTAAATATTGTTTCTGGTCTTACAACATGATTACAATAAACTTCTATCAAGCCTGGTTTCTAACTAGGATCTGACTTGTCTAACATTATCATCAGAGATAAAAGGTACTGCAGATGCTGGAGAATCCGAGATAACAAG
>JAHRHZ010000024.1:7802639-7821888 GCA_024137785.1 Ginglymostoma cirratum
TCGACTTGTCTGCCTCCTCTCCACCTATCCTCTCCTCTATCCATCCTCTATCCACCTCCCCCTCTCTCCCTATTTATTTCAGAACCCTCTTCCCCTCCCCCATTTCTGATGAAGGGTTTAGGCCCGAAACGTCAAGTTTTCCTGCTCCTACGATGCTGCTTGACCTGCTGTGTTCATCCAGCTCCACAACTTGTTATCTAACATTATCATCAGCTGGGATCACAACTTTCCCATCTCAATTCCATGCCCATCAACTCCCTTCACCTCCAGGTACAGTGAGAAAGCTGTTGTTGATGTGACCATGGACCACCTAGCTTCCCTCCAAAACCCCCAGTCTTTCACACAAACCTTCCCCCTTCTGAGTTTCTCCTTCTAAAGACCCAAGAACTGCCACCTGCGCAACCACAGGGCCTCCAGGAGAAGAAAGAAGAGCGACAGCACAGCAATTCATTAAAAGGAAAGGCCACCTGATCTGACACTTGCAGTGATCAGCTCAGATACTTGTAGACGAATACAGAGTTGTGATGGTGAGCTATTGGTCACAACTTTACCTGGATGGTTCATTTACCAGTTCAGTGGAAGGTGAAGTAGCAGGTGAGAGCTGTTGCAGAGGATTCAGATGTGGACCTCAGCAGGATGGCTTAGAGAGAAGCACTGAATGGACGTTCTCACAGAACGCTGGATATATTGACTAGTTTGCCAGACAGCCAAAGAACAAGGAACAGCATGGTTCCACATTGGCACAGTAAGGGCTTATCCATTCTATGGCTTCACGGCTGAATTTCCCTGCCAAGCTGCAGAACATGAGGCGCTGCCCCTGTTGTCCTAGACTTGATAACTGTGTGTACGTCATGCAGCCACATCACCTAATCCACCGTTATCCCTGTGAAGAGACATCACCTCTCACTGCCACATGGAAAAACATGCCAGGATATCTCCAAACCATTCAAGAGTCCTTCCATTTTAATGCAGAAAAAGTTCCAAACTTTCAATCTGTACTGTTGACCCTTTAAATAGGAGGAACCATCTTTTTGCTTCATGTTTTTTTATTACCCTGTGATCCAACCTGGGTTGAATGATTATCTGAAATCTCAGAGATTAAATCCAGTGGTTGCCATTATAAGTCGAGTAAAGTGATTGTTGTTTTCGAGGAGGGGTGGGATCCGATTAACGTTATTTTCTGTGTACTAGGGGAAGTGATGGCCTAGTGGCATTATCACTGGACTGTTAATCTGGAGACCCAGCTAATGCTGTGGAACCCGGGTATGAATCCCATCATT
Source organism: Ginglymostoma cirratum (assembly GCA_024137785.1). Taxonomy (NCBI): domain Eukaryota; kingdom Metazoa; phylum Chordata; class Chondrichthyes; order Orectolobiformes; family Ginglymostomatidae; genus Ginglymostoma; species Ginglymostoma cirratum. Next base: position 7,803,920 of record JAHRHZ010000024.1, read on the forward strand.
CAATTAAATTCAAGGGAAAAAGAAGTCTGGAATTAGGAGTCTAAACATGACCATAAAACCACTGTCGATTGTCGGGAAAAAAAACCCCATCTGGTTCCCTAATATCCTTGAGGGAAGTAAACTGCCATCCTTACCTGGTCTGGCCTATATGTGGCTACAGATCCACAGCAATGTGCTTGACTGTTAGCTGCCCTGTAGGCAACTAGAGGTGGGCCATAAATGCCATCATCTCGTGAATGAATAACAAGAACCTGCTATTGGCATCCTAGTTGTCCTTCTATCTATTTCTGAAAGAATACAGGGAAAGTGACAATACCTGGTGTGATAGGAGCACACTGCAAGGCTCTTGAAGAAGAACCTGCCTGATGAGACAGCAGAAAATAGCAAAGGACATTGTCCTGATGCACTCAAGCTAGAAGACACCGAAACTCCCTGGAAGCAAAGGAGCAACAACCAGACCAGTAGATTAGAATCAATGTTAATGCTGTCTCGTCACAACTTCTGATAACACAATGACATGGGCCAGCAGGAAAGACAAGTGGATGGTAAAACCAGCCCTAACAAAGTCTGCCCCTGGGTCAGCAAACTTCTCGACCTTCACACACAAGAGAAAGGGGATAGCACCAAGTCGGGTAAAGCAGCAGGAATTAATGGAATATACCCGAAATTCCTGAATGACATTGGATTCCAGGAAAGTACGTGGCCAACAAAGCTGTTTACTAACATCCATAGCACAGGCCCCTTTCCAAATATCTAGCATCAATGTGCGAGAGTGGCCATCACTAAGTGACTCAGCGACCCATGCGTCCCCCATCCCATGAACTGCTCTCAATAGCACTGAAGGTCCTGAAATACGTTTCACCTGAACAGATTTTCACATGGGGTGCAAGTGCTCTGAGCAGGTCCTGACACCACCCTCATAATCAAGGTTAGTTTCCTGAACAGCCTGAAGACAGGACCAACCTTTGTTGACTTAGTGTGGTGCATGAACAGGCTGCCAAAACCCTCCAAAATCAGCTGCTGTTGGAAAACTCCACAACTTATCAACTCCATGGTCAGCCACTAGCAGTTCTGTGTGCACCGTGGAGATCAAATCAGCCATTACAGATTTTAGCAACAATGACAGGGTTTTAGACATCATAGGGGAGGCATAAATGGGCACTGTCTTGGGGACAGTGTCCCTGATAGGCACAAGGGACTCCTAAAGGAAGCAACCCAACCCCTTCGCTTCCACCTTTAACAGTGTAGGTTACACGTATCATTGTGGCAGAGGGTGAATGAGGTCATTAGATGGGCATTAATTAGAAACTTAAAGGTCTCCATAGTTTTCTGATGCCTTCCCTGAACACTGCAATATGCGAACAGCGGTGAATTGGCTATTCATTGTATTTACGCCGGCGCACCCACGCCCACCCTCAGCCTATAATTATGCTGGCAGTAGATTGCATTCTATCCCTAATGTCCTGCTCAACTTTCTTATCTTAATGAAAAGTAACTGCCCATTAAAATTAATCCAGTAGTTATTAAGTGTTTTGAGGCAATCTCATTCGTAATACTTTGCTTTATTGTGAAGTAATAATTTTTTCCTCAAAACATCAATTTGCTTTTGACCAGGAGATACATAATGGCCTTGCAAACTTAACATGCTCTGCTTTAGATCTGCAAAGTTGCCTCAGTTCTCTGTTGTAAACAGAGCCAAGCATTACACACTTTGTAATTCATATCGATTACTAGGCTTTCAATTGAAAACACTGAAAGTTTTTGTGTTAGCTTTGCCTCCAATCCTGCAGTCACTGTGACTAGCTGAAGGTCTGGGAAAATCCTACCGGCTCACAGCAATCCACAGTCATCCCATTGTCTCTCCTTGTGCTCCACAGTCCAAATTCCCTAGCAACTAGAAGCAACTTCAAAATCATGCAGCAGTCCTGCACGTTTCCCACCTGGAACAAAGACAATGTCTTGGAAACATAAACGGCAAAATAAACTTGTGGCTCAAGGAAAATTGACATATTTTTAAAAAACTCTCACTTTCCTTACTTTCCCACTGAGAGAAGTAAACTAATTTGCTCTTATTCTGGACATTACAGACAGAATCAGTACCAGTTCAAAACCATTTGGGCCAAGTTCAAATGGGATGGGAAGCAAAAACTTCAATATGTAAAAAAAGTCATGATTCTCAGATTTCAGATTCAAAGATGAGTATTTATAATATGTTCCATTAATGATAAACAACTATTAACCAATTTTTTTTTAAGAAATGTCTCTACTACACAATTTAGAACACAGAGTCATAGAGCTGTACAGCACAGAAAAATTTTGGTCCAACTCGTTCATGCTGACTAGATATCCTACATTAAACTTGTCCCATTTGCCAGCATTTGGCCCATATCATTCCAAACCTTTTCTGTTCATATACCCATGCAGATGCTTTATAAATGTTGCAATTGTACCAGTCTTCAATACTTCCCCTGGCAGCTCATTCCACATATGCACCATCCTCTGTGTAGAAAAGATGTCCCTTAGGTCTCTTTTAAATCTTTCACCTCTCACCTTAAACCTACGGCCTCAACTTTCTGGACTCCTCTGCTCTGGTAAGAAGAACTTGTCTATTCCAAACAGGAAGAATGCACCCTTCTCTACAACAGAAGAAGAAAATCCCATTGCATGCAAAGAGAAAGCCATATTTGGAAAAAGTTGTATTGGCAGAAAACTAAGCTTGTCAAGGACAATTACAGTTTGGCTGCAAAATTCTCACTTTACACAGGTGCACTTATATTGTTTACATACGTATCCACCAGCCCAATCTAATTCCGTTGGCTCAGCTCCAGCAACTAAAAGACCAACACAAGGTTGGCTGACCACAAGGTTAGCACCAAACAGTGTAATTACAAAATCAAGTTCATTTTCCTCCATATTGGGAACTCCCTATGCACAGCTACTGGCATCAGAGGGGAACACAAAGAGCTGCATTACACCCCAATCTATCAAATATGTAAGATCCCAGAAAGAATTTTCATGTTCATGACAATCAGGTTTGAGACACATTGAGGCTGTATTGAATGAACATAGTTGCTCTTCATCATTTATGTATTAAACTATAGCAATTAATCCACAAGAATTCTTTGTCTAGCCCTTGACATCCTTCCGAATTCCCTGTATGACAGCACAAGGAACATACTGACATGCTGCTCTAATTATTGTGTAGACTTTGAAATGTTTCAGGATGGTTTTAGCTTTGGAGAGATATCCAAGCAAGAGTCCCACAAATTTGGACCCGCCATTGATAGATTTTTGGGTTTGGAGGCATCTATCACCCTTCTACGCTAGTTTTGTATCCCAATAGTATGAGAGTTGCATCTTTGTGTAAGAGCAGGGTATTAAGGTTTAATAATGGTAATCCCTCAAGATTTGAGCCAATAACAACTACCTTAGAAATCATTCGGTACCTAAATAGCCCTTTCCACTGCCCTTACCTCTCAGCCCTAGAAACATTCCCTTCAAGAATGCATCCAATTCCACTTTCAGAGATATTATTGGATCAGCTTCCAACATATTATCAGTAAGAGCCATTCCAGATCATAGCAATTTACTGAGTAAAACAAGCCTGCTAATTTCATCCCCGGTTCTCCGATGCTGGGAAACAGTTTCTCACTATTTAATCTTTTGAAACTTTTTTATAAATTTGAACACCTCCATTAAATCTCTTTACATGTTTTGCTGTAAAGAAAGTGATTCCAAATGTCTAGTCACTTTTCTTAATACCAGTCTTGCATTCCTATTACCATCCTACCAAAGTTGTTCTGCACCCACCTTGTATGGCTGCGACAGCTTTCCTAAAGTGTGCTGTTCAAACTGGATGCAATACTCTACCCGAGATCAACCTCTTGCAAAACCTCCTTGAATTTTGTGTTCTGCTTCCCCATTTAAAAAGCCAAGGATCCCATACATTTTATTGATAACCTTATCTGCCACTTCACTGATTTGAGTAAATACAACTTTACTGTTTCAGCTCCTTTTTACAATGCATTGTTTAGTTAATATCACCTTTTCTCATTCTTCCTATGAACATGCATCATACCTTTCTGTGTTAAGTTGCAATTTCCATGGGTCTGCTCACTTCACCGGTCTGTATACGTTTTCGAAGTCCATTACTGACCTTCTCATTACTTTAAACAGTTTCAAGTTTTGTATCATTTGCATATTTTGAAATTAGGCCAAGTGCATCCAAGTCCAGGACATTAATATATATTGCAATGGACAACGGTCCTTGTACTGGTCCCTGGGTACGTCACAGTATACTTACACTCCACCATCAGTCTGGAAAATAGCTGCCCCTCTGTGATCTTTTTACTTTTTAACTCTTAGTCAGTTTTGCATCCAAGTTTTGCATTGTCACTACTTTAGCGCTGGGCTTCAAATATTGCTATGGATCTAAAATCCACTCGGACAACATTAACCGTCACTTTTCATTCACAGAATTCAATCAAGTTAGTCAACTATTGAGATACTGGAAGTCAATTATTACTCCAGATTGAATTAAAATAATTTTCGTCCACATTATTATTATGAACAATTACAGACCAGTCAATTTAACATCGGTGGTGGGAAAACTTCGAGGAAAGGATCTGGGCTTTGTTAAGGAAAAGATTATTCCTCTGACCACACTACTTACCATGATATTCCCCACCCTATTCCTTAAATCATCAAAATATTTTTGGGTCATTGAAGCAACAGCTTAAATCATTTCCCCAACAATCACACATTGTGCTAGAGGACAGTGGCAACGCTATGTGGAAGCCAATGGACCTAGCTAGTCGGTTACAGCCAAATCACTGCTGGGGTACATAGAATGTGGAACATAGAATCCCTACAGTGTGCAAACAGGCCCTTCGGCCCAACAAGTCCACACTGACCCTCAGAGCATCCCATCCAGACCCATCCCCTTATAATCCACCTGAGCTACACATCCCTGAACACAACGGGCAATTTAGCATGGCCAATTTCTCCTAACCTGCACATCTTTGGACTGTGGGAGGAAACCGGAGCACCTGAAAGAAACCCACACAGGCACAGGGAGAATGTGCAAACTCCTCACAGACAGTCGCCCGAGGGTGGAATTGAACCCGCGTACCTGGCGCTGTGACGCAGCAGTGCTAACCACTGAATTTCAAGTTGAAGGAAACAGATTCAGCCATGATGCTCTCATTGACTGCCATTTTATAAAAAGGTTGCCAACTATGTTTTCAAGGAGAGGAGACTCTACAGGGATAACTCAAAATAGGGTTTTAGGTCAGTAAGTAGTGGGTAAGAAAGAATGTAGGAGCAGATGAGAAATAAACCTTAGTGACCTCAGGAAATTAGCTGAGCTATGTCTAGGCGGTATTTCATCATACCAAGGAGATGAGCAAAGCTTGCAATACACAATTACTGTCACTAAGTTAAACCATGATTTCAATTGTAAAATGAGCCTTCACAAATCAACCTTCCATTCTTTACACATATGCATAAACAGCAACAAGGCATAGTTTATTACAAGACTTTCAAATGGGCTTGTTAACACCTTATCATTGACAAAGGTACCCTCAAAAGCAACTCAGAAAACAACCTTACTAACAAGGCATTCAGAAGCAGCATATTTACATGCCCTCATGCCAGCTGGATGCAGGATTAACACTTGTACATCATTCTGCATGCTTTCAAGATGTCTAACATTTCAATGCTGCTTATACAAGATTACAAAAGAAGAATAACAGCCAGCAGCACACTCAATGTGATGACAGAGCCAATAACTTTGGATGACTACCTTGACTGCATCATAGTTTAGTCATTATGAGACTGGATGAGTAACCCTTCAATTATTAGTTCAAATTCCTCTGTGGAAATAACTGAATACACATTTGTAGACCTGCAAATGCATTTCTCACAATGTTCCTGGACCTAAAGTGTAATTTCCTAATTTTGATCAGACGTGATCAATGTGTTCATACAGATGTAGATGTTGGCAAATTGTTATCACATTTATATCGATTCCCTCTGGGTAGTGTGCAGAGTGAGATGATAAAGATCCCTGCTTGGGTACTTGCATTAACTTACACCCATACCACACTGAGTTGCGTTGCTCAGTTTGCTATCAAAATTTAGCAGTCCACAAATCTAAAATAAACGAAAATTAATGTGCCCAAAAACTGAGACAAATATATGTGATACAATACAAATACTTCCCTTTCAGCCAGGATTTCATTGTTGCAATCTCGAATTGGTTGAGATTTTTCACAAGGGATGCCACAACAGCACAATCGTTGTCACGGGAGGGTAAACTATGACTAATTGATACAAAGTGAGAACAAACGTTTACACTCACTCAACAAGGCTGTGTTACTAGGTGGCCAGGATAAAATGTTACCATGGAAAGCTGATGTAAATTCAATGAATCCCAGAATCTTTTACTAACAAGGAGAAACGAGGAGCAGTCCTATGTCCTGCCAAATTTCAGAAAGCCTGGGGATCCCCCTGGACCTTTGAAAGAATGTACATTATGATGTGAGTATTGTCAGTGACTTCCTTCTGTTCGCAAGCAGCTGCGGATCTGATTACCACACACAAGCAGGAAAACAAATTACCTAATGTGCTATGAACAGCACACCGGTGGTACACGTCTTTAGATCAATTCGTAATCTGCAGTTTAACAGCAATTTTCACCACTGAGCTTCAAATATCAGAGGTAAGTTTTACATTTCCAGAAGCAGGATGGTCCCAGCTTCACTTGACATTCACCTAAAAGCCCAAACTTCCTACTTTTTAAAAGTTTTGCAACTTGGTGTATATGTCCATATTATAATAAACGAAAGGCGTGAGTGTCCCATCAATTATTCTGATAGGTGCTGAGGTCAGCTAGTTTTCATGTTCACTTGGTTGACTGGATGACTCGAAAGACAATTGCTGCCTCCAACCAACAGTAGATATTGATAGCTAGCACTTGGTGGCCTTTCCCTCATGCCCTTCCATATTAGATTAGCCCGAAGTTTTCTTAGCTGGTCTCTTATCTCCTAACCTTCAAAATAACACTGTCTGCATCATAACTCACACTATTACTTCAGGTCCCTACTGTCCATCCTTTGTGGAACGCAGTGGGTGGAAAAGGGGTAGGTTAAATTAAGGGTTAAGAATAAGATGAATAGCAGAAGAGTGGGGCAGAGGAGGGAGAGAGGTGGAGGAGCATAAAGCTGGCTGCATAATTCAAAGGAAAGGAACAGGAAGGGCAGTGACTGGCATGGAGAATAGTTGGGAGGGGAGAAATAGGTTTGAGAATAAAAGAATGGGAAGTGAGCCATTGTGAGTGATGGCTTTCATGCAAACTGTACCTCTATACCAGCTGGCAGCCATTGGTGACTCCTTACCTTGCCGCATTACCAGCTACCTCTCACCTCTGACATGGGAAGAACAAGACATGGGAACGTATGAACGGGAATAGGCCATTCAGCTCCTCAGGATAAAGACCGAGATAAAGAGACCAACTGTCACCAGATACACAAATAAGTCAGAAAAGAAATTGTGGGGTGACACAAAGAACCCGCAAAGAGGTACAGGCGGATTCATCGGTTGGGCAAAAATTTGGCAGATAGAGTATGATGTGTGAAAGTGAGATTGTCCACGTTGGAAGAAAAAAATGTAAAAGCAGAGTACTATTTAAATGAAACAAAAGACAGCCGAATGCTGAAGCACTGGGGAAGCTGGGTTTTCTTATGCATGAATCATACGAAGTCCATGAAAGTAAGTAAAGCAGCAAACAGGATGTTGTCCTTCATTGTAAAGGGAATGGTGTATTAAAGTAGGGAAGCGTTGATACAACTGTACAAGCCATTGGGGAAATGACATCAGAAGTACTGTTTGTAATTTTGGTCACCTTGTTTATAAAGGAATCAAGGAAGCAAATTCTCTAGACAGGGTGGAAACAAAGATAGAAATTGCTGGACAAACTCAGCAGATCTGGCAGCATCTGTGGGAATAGAGAAGGGTCAATATTTCGAGTCCAGTGACTCTTCATCATTGTCTTATGTTACTAGGCAGATTCCTGGGGTAAAGGAGCTACCTTATGAGGAAAATCTGAGCAGATTGAAACTGTACTCAATTTGGGTTTAGAAAATGAGAAATATTTGCCCAGAAATTCCACTCAATGTCAGAAATCCTAATTCAGGTTGATTAGATTAAACAATCACAAAAATCTTTAGATAGCTTCTGTGCAGGAAATGGTGAACCTATCCAAATATCATTGAACACATCAGCAAAGATGATCTTTACAAAATCCATGTCCCCTTTTACAAAAACCATGTTCCTTTTATGGGACATAGTTTCATATTCTGTCAATTAAATATCCAGCAGTCACTGGCAGCTACCCTGAAAGGGTAAGTGCGAAAAGGGAAACAAAAGTGTAGGGTGGATGGTAGTTAGTGGTGCGGGTAAGGTACCAAGTGAGAGGATGAGTCCTTAGGGTAAATGAAGCCAGGTCAGAAGGTATAGTTTGGGGCACATTCAGCACCGAGTCAGAGATTCAGTTTAATAGTTGGCCGGAGTTAGAGTCGGTTTTTAACCCTCTAACGTTTCCTGTGTGACTCCTGGGTACGTGAATTGCAATAATATCAAAAAGAAAACTCATGTCCAATGAAGTTCTGGTGGTGCAGGAGTTTGTCCCCTAAACTCCTGCCCCATATGGTCCCAAAATTCTTTATTGCAACTGTTAGGTCAGTCCTACACACTTGCTACGGTAAAATTTCAGATATTGTCCCGAAAGAATGATATAAGCATAGTTACCAATATTGCCTAACAGTAAGGATAGTTAATGAGACCATGAGAAGCATTATTTGGTAGTAAGATACAAGAATACCAAACAGAAACTTTGATTTTGTTTGTTGCATGCTCAATTCAATATTGGGAATTGTCAACATTTGACCATTTTAATGAAGATAGAACCAAGTATTGTGACGTTCATCTATATGCAATCTACTGGTACACTTTAAAATCAACAGGTGAAGGCTCAACAGTCACCGAAGTACTGCTACGCACGAGTCAGAGGGATTCAGAACAAAGTCATACTCCACAGACTTGGATGCATAAGCAAGGGCAACAGTTCAGTGAGTATCTGAATTCTTGAGGGAATACTGCATTATTGGAAGAGTCAACATTTGGATCAGACATCAAACTGAGGTCCTATTTGGTCCACTCAGGTGGATACAAACAATTTCACAGAAGTATTTGAAGGAGAGATGGGGTCTGATGACTGGATTAGTGTTTATCTCTCAAACCAATGCCACTAAAAACAGATTATTTGGACATATACCTCACTGTAAATGTTTCTGCCAGCTTTAAATGACAGCCGAGACTATACTTCCAGAAACCTGAGTAGACATCACAGTTTATGTCAATTTTGTCAGATTTCCCTTGTGTAAGCAGTCCAGGTTATTTTAGATGCCCATTCACTTATGGGCATGGGCTTCATTGGAAGGTAGTTAGTGGTGCAGGTAAGGCAGTGGAGGCCAAGTCTCTGGATACTTTCAAGAAAGGGATGGATAGAGCTCTTATAGATAATGGAATCAAGGGTTATGGGGATAAGGCAGGAACAGGATACTGATTGTGGATGATCAGCCATGATCATAATGAATGGTGGTGCTGGCTCGAAGGGCCAAATGGCCTACTCCTGCACCTATTGTTTATTGTCTATTGTCTACCAAACCATCACTAGTTTCACTTCAGAAGGTGGTGGGGGAGCTGATTTCTTGAATCACTGTCATCCGTTTAGTGTTGGTAGACCCACAATGGGATAGAGTTCCAGGTTTTTGACCCAAATGCCACTGCATGAACAGCAGTTGGTATACTTGTGCATTTACGGAAAAGAATGGACTTGTTAGGGATAGTAAGCATCGCTTTGTACTATGCTGAAGGGAGGTCTTGTCTCACAAATTTGATTGAGTTCTTTTGCGGAAATGATGAAGATGATTAATGAGGGCAGGGTTGCAGATGTCGTCTAAATGGACTTTACTAAAGCATCTGACATGGCCCCTCACAGTAGGCTGGTCCAGGTTTAGTCACATGGGATCCATTCAGCAAATGGAATACAAAACTGGTTTGGTCATGGAAGTCAGAAAAACGCCCTTCACAACTACCCTCTGACTGGAGGTCAGTGACCACTGGTGTTCCACTAGGATCAGGGCTGGGACCTCTGATGTTTGTAATATATATGTAAATGATTTGGATGAAAATGCAGGTGAATTGATTGGTAACTTTCACAGAAGACACAGAAATTGGTGGTTATAGATAGTGAGGGAGGTTGTCAAAGGATACATCAGGATATATAGATTGTTGGAAAGTTGGGCAGGCAAATGGCAAGTGGAGAAATGGAACTTAATCTGGAAAAGTGGGGCGATACATTTTGGGAGGTCAAATGCAAGAGGAAAATATACAGCAAACGGCAGGACTCTTGGGAGACAAACAGGAGGCTGGAAGGCTAGTGTTTATCTCTCAAACCAATGCCACTAAAAACAGATTATTTGGACATATACCACACTGTAAATGTTTGTGCCGGCTTTGAATGACAGCCGAGACTGTACTTCCAGAAACCTGAGTAGAAATCATAGGTCATGTCAATTTTGTTAGATTCCCCTTGTGTAAACAGGTCAGGCAGCATCTGGAGGAAAGGAGCAGTCAACATTTTAGGTATTACCCTTCTTCAGGACTGGATGTGATAGTAGGGGGAGCTGCAGATAAAGGGGGGGGGGGCGGGACGGAATGGTGGTGATAGGTGGACACTGGTAGTAGGTACGACCTGGTTGGTCGTTGGGAGGGATGAATCTGGTTGGTGGCTGAGAGGGAGGGTCAGAAGGTGGAGTGGAAGGAAGGAGATGGTGCTGGAAGGGGGGGTGCCGGGAATGGATGGCAAGGTTATTTGAAATTGTAGAACTCGGCGTTGAGGCCTCCGGACTGTCGGGTGCCCAGGCGGAAGATAAGGCGTTGTTCTTCAAGTTTGCATTCTGAGTCGCTGCGACACTGGAGGAGGCTGAGGATGAACAGGTTGGGGAGGGAATTAGGATGGGGATTTGAAATGGGCAGTGACCAGGAGGTTAGGTTGGCCATTACGGCCCAGGCGGAGATCCTCGGTGAAATGGCCACATAATCTACGTGTGGTCTTACCGAAGTAGAGAAGATCACATCGGGAGCACTGGATGCAATAGACTGGGTTGGAGGAGATGCAGGTGAAGCTCTGTTTCACTTAGAAGAGCTGTTTAGGGCCCTGGATGGAGGTGAGGGAGGTGGTGTGTGGGCAGGTATTGCATCTTTTACGGTTACGGGGAAGGTACTGGGCGGGTTAGAGTGGTTGGTGGGGAGTGTGGCACAAACTAAGGAGTGGCAAAGGGAATGGTCCTTGTGGAAGGCAGGGAGAGGTGGGGGTTGGTATATGTTCCAGGTGGTGTGGTCTAATTGGAGTTGGTTAAAATGTTTGAGGATGATACATTGGATGCGGAGGCTGGTGGGCTGGAAAGTGAAGACAAGGGGATGCTAACAATATTATGTCTGGAGGGGGTGGTGGTGGTGTTTAAGAGCTGTGGAGTAGGGAGTGGAGGAGGCGTGGTGGAGGGCAGTCTGGTTGACAGAAGGAGGTAAAGGGCGTTGTTTGAAAAAGGCAGACATCCGGGGTGCTTGGGAGTGGAACGTCTCCTTGTCATAGCAGATGCGACGGAGACGGAGGTATTGGGAAAACGGGATGGAGTTTTTGCAGAATACAGGGTGGGAGGAGGTGTAGTCTAGGTAGCCATGGGAGTCTGTTGGTTTATGGTAAATGTCAGCATGTATGCTGTTGTCAGAAATGGAAACGGAGAGGTCAACAAAGGGGAGGGAAGAGATAGACCAAATGAATTTGAAGGTGGAGTGGAAGGACCAAGTGAATTTTAGGGATATACAGAGGGATCTTGAGGTGCACATCCGTAACTCCCTGAAAGTGGCAACACAAGTCGATAAAGTGGTAAAGAAAGTGTACCGTATCCTTCCCTTCATCAGTCAGGGCATTGTGTATATAAGTTAGCAAATCATGTTGCAGCTGTGAAAAAACTTTAGTGGAACTACATTTGGAGTACAGTATGCAATTCTGGTCACCACACTACAGGAAGGATGTGGAGGTTTTGGACAAGGTGCAAAGAGGTTTTTGAGGATATTGCCTGGCTTGGAATGGTTTAGCTATAAAGAGAGCATGGGCAAACTTGAATTGCTTTCACTTGAGCATCAGAGGCTGAGGGGCAACCTGCTAGAAATAAATAAAATTATGAGAGGTATGGGTAGGATGGATAGTCAGAGTCTTTTATCCAGAGTGTAAATGTTGAATATCAGATGGCATAGGTTTAAGGTGACAGGGGGGAAGTTTAATGGAGATGTGAAAGGAAAGTTTTGTTTTTACAGAGAGGATAGTAGATTCCTGGAACGTGCTCCCAAGGAAGGAGGTAGAAGCAGATATGATAGAAACATTTAAGAGGCATTTAGACAGATGCAGAAACAGGTAGGGGATAGAGGGATATGGGCTATGTGATGGGATTAGTTTAGAACGGTATCATGGTCAGCACAGACACGGTAGTCTGAAGGGTCTGTTCCTGTACTGTTCTGTGTTCTATGATATATTTCCAAGTCAGGATGTTGAGGCTTGGAGGGGACTTGAAGGTGGTGGATGCTATGCCCTCCTACATTCTTCATTGAACCAGGTTTGATTCCCTGGATTGATGGTAATGGTAGGGTAGGGTCAATGCCTGGGCCATGAGGTTGTAGATTGTATTAGAGTATCAATCTGCTGCTGTTGATGGCCCACGGAGGATATTCCTCACATAAAGGCATGACTTCGTCTCCACAAGCACTGTGTGGTGGTCACCCTTAATGATAACATCATGGACAGATACATCTGTGGCAGATTAATTCATGGGAATGAGGTCACGTATGTATTTCTCTCTTGTTGGTTCCTTCACCAGTATAGCCAGTCCAGCAACAACGTGCTTTAGGGCCCAACCAGCTCGATCAGTAGTGCTGCTGCCAAGCCACTCTTAGTGATCGATATTGAAGTCTCCCAGCCACAGTACATTCTGTGCCCTTACTATCCTCAGTACTTCCACCAAGTGGTATTCAACATGGAGGAGTACTGATCCATCAGCCAAGGAGGGACAATATGTGGTAATCAGCAGGAGATTTTCTTGCCCGTGTTTGCTCTGGTACCATGAGACATAGAAAAAATCGCCACAAACATATTATGGCAAAGTCTCGGTGAGAAATGTGTAAACTGCTGCCCCAGTGCACCCAGCCTGCTTGACCCAAAGGGCACTGGGAAGGTTTGCAGTGCATTTCTGTCCAGTGCCATTTCAGTCCGAGGGGGCAGACAGCATCTTGCAGGGGTGGCTGACTTGATCTTTCAAAGTTGCAGCCTGATGATCTCAGCATTCTGACAAGATGCTAGCCATAGCGACTTTGAGGTGTGCACAAACAGAGGCAGGAGGCTGCCCAGATGATGCCATAAAAAATATTGTTTTTCTAATTTCAGCAAGGATTCATTATCAACAAGGAGGTGCAGTATTGCTCCTTCAAGTCCATACAAAGAACCTGTGGGCTTTTATGGATCCTGTCTCCCTTCCAGCAATGGCACCTGTTAAGAAGTCAACAAGTAAGGGTTTAGAGAGATACGGACCAAATGCTGGCAAATGGAACTAGATTAACGTAGAATATCTGGTTGTCATGGACAAGTTGGAAGGGTCTGTTTCTGTGCAGTACATCTCTATGACTCTATGACCTCTTTTCTACAGCAGTCAAATTAACATTATAAGAAAAGCAAATCACCTTGGGCAGTGGAAGTCTGTAAAAGAACCAAAAAACACCAGAAATACTCTCCAGGTCTGTCAGCAAATGAGAAGAGAGAAACAGAGTTAACATTTCAAGCCAATAATTCAGGTGGGAACTTATTCCCCTCCACAAATCCTAGCTGAACTAGCACAAGTTTCTGACATTTCCTGCTTTTAATGATAAGGACTGTTTTCTCAAATCCCCAACAGAGCTTGCCTCCGGCTCCAAGTCCAGTTCCCGCCTATTGGCATCAACATAATTCACACTAACCTTTGGTGGGAAGCAGATCCAAAACAATTCAAATGAGACCTAGCAGCTAAGATGTCTCAAGCCTCACACTGAATTCTCTCAGCTGGAGCTTTTTCATGCTTGCTGCACCTCACCTCATCTGAACTCAATCTGATTTCATAACTGAACTCGTGAAAACATTATCTTATTCAAAATGCATTCACTGGACAGCTAAAATGAATCCATGGAACTATTACAAAGTGTCCCCATACTTCTAACTCTTTTAAAAAAAGTGCAGTGCTCTTCCACAAAAGTGCATCTGCTATTCAGTTTAAAAAAGAATTGTCCCTTCCTTCAGCAATTTTTCCCACACATTTTTTGCTGTCTCATAATTATTTACTGGGACAACAAGCAAAATACATTTTTGTGTAAAAGATTTGAGCAGAGGTCCTGTTACAAAGCAGATTTCATAAATGGTTTCACTTAGAGAGACGTTTACCTTTATACCCTTGTCAATCTAATAAAAAAAGGTTTGTAACACACGCTACCCTACAAGTCTTCCATGCTACATCTCACGCCATTCCTGGGAATGTGAGGGATACAGGACTACAGAGTGCCTGCAATTTGAGAAGTTTACAATACAGATGTAATTAAAGTTCAGCAGTATGGGTGGTCTTCCAGTATAAGCACAACCGTGAATTAGACAAAATAGAACAGTGCAACTTCCCTGAATCGCTCTGAAATTGTTGCAAAAATTGCAACGGCATGTTTTAAGTTATCCCACCAGCTGGGTAACCAATACTCTTGAGTAAGACAATGGGTTCAAATTAAAACAGCAAATGCTTCCTTAATCTTATTGTCAAGAGAATCACAATAGAACAATGGCTGTGAACAAAGGATTGTCACAGTCCAAAGTCTTTTGACATTTTTATTCTCGAACAGGAAAAGTATGTACTGACTGCTGCTTCTAATTAGTATCAGTAATTGAGGTATTAGTATACCAGCGTTCCCAACTCTGAGTTAGAAGTTGTGAGCTTGTCTTTTTAATTGCTTTGTGGGCTAC
The DNA here is from genome assembly GCA_024137785.1 of Ginglymostoma cirratum. Lineage (NCBI taxonomy): Eukaryota > Metazoa > Chordata > Chondrichthyes > Orectolobiformes > Ginglymostomatidae > Ginglymostoma > Ginglymostoma cirratum. The sequence continues at coordinate 7,819,068 of JAHRHZ010000024.1, forward strand.
AGGCATCACTGGCTGGCCAACATTTATTGCCCATCTCTAGTTGCCCTTGAGAAGGTGGCGGTGAGCGACCTGCTAGAACCACTGCCGTTGATTTCACGTAGGTACGCTCACAATGTGGTTAGGGAGGGCATTAAAAGATTTTTGATCTAGCGACACTAAGTGGTTCTATGATAGTGCGTGTTTCGTTAACACGAATTGGCTGTAACATAATTGGTGAATAGCAGATGCTGTTTGGATAACGCAAACTTCCTGCTGTACAGTTATAGCGATTTTCTATAGCACAAGGTCACACAAGAACACAACTATCGTGTTATACGACAACTACGTGTTTTTCCAAGCCAGGGTGGAGGGGAACCCTGCAGGTGGTTGTGTTTCCTGGTATTTTCTGCCCTTGTCCCTCCCGACAGCAGTGGTCACAGGTTTGGAAGACAGGGTATTGATGAATTTCTGCACCGCAACTTGTAGACAGTACACACCCCTGCTACTGAGCTTCAGTGGTGGAGGGAGCAATTGTTTGTATACGTGGTGCCAATAAAGCAGGTTGCCTTATCCTGGATGGTGCCGAGTTTCTTGAATGTTGTTGAAGACGATAAGATATAGGGGCAGAATTAGGCCATTCAGCCCATTGAGTTTGGTCACTATTCAATCATAGCTGATAGAAAGCTGCATTCATCTAGGCCATCACACTCCTGACTTCTGCCTCATACATGGTGGACAGGCTTTGGGAAGTTGGGTGCAGGATTGCTAGCCTCTGGCCTGTTATTTTAGCCATTGTGTTTATATGGCTGATCCAATTCAATTCCCGGTCAGTGATAACCTCTAGGATGATGATAGAGGGGTTTCAGTGATGGTAACACCACTGAATGTCAAAGGTTGATAATTAGATTCTCATTTGTTGGAGATGGCAATTACCTGGCATTTGTATTCCATGACACTTGTCAGCGGAAGCATTGTCCTTGCTGCATTTGGACACAGACTGCTTCTATGTCTGGGGAAAAGTGAAAGAACGGCAGATGTAAATCAGGCTCAGAGACAGAAGTTTCTGGAAAAGCTCAGCAGGTCTGGCAGCATCTGTAAAGAAAAAATCAGAGTTAATGTTTCGGGTCCGGTGACCCTTCCTCAGAACTGATGGTAGCTGGGAAAACATCAGTTTATATGCAGAAGATAGGCGGGGGGGATGGGGTAGGGAGTAAACGATAGGATAAAGGAAAGAACCCAAACAGCAGTTGGATAGAACAAAGGAATTGATAAAGAGCTGGCTAGGAGGGCGAACAGCTATTAATGGAGATTACTAGTGACCAACAATAGATAGTGTGTAATGAGCTTTAACACACCACCCTGTTCCCTAGCCAACATCTCTCTCTCAACCTTGCTGCAGTGTTCCAGTGATGCTCAGTGCAAGATGGAAGAACAACACCTCATTTTCCACTTGTGGACCCTGCAGCCCTCCAATCCTAATATCAAGTTCAATAATTTTAGGGCCTAAACTCTCCCATGTCCCAGCCCCCTGCCCCACACACCAGGCCTTGTTATCACATAGCCTGCCATTACACACTACCTATTGTTAACACTAGCAGTCCCCATTAACAGCTATTCACCATCCTAACCAGATTGTTATCCACTCCTTTGTCTGTCCAACTACTCTTATCTCCAACTGTTTCCCAGCCACCATCGGTTCTGAGGAAGGTTCACCGGACCCGAAACATTAACTCTGATTTTTTTCTTCACAGATGCTGCCAGATCTGCTGAGGCCTTCCACCAACTTCTGTTTTTTTTTCCTGTATTTGGGGAGTTGTGAATAGTGCTGAATCATTGATGAACATCCCCACTTCTGAATTTCTGATGGACAGGTGGTCATGGATGAAGTAGCTGAGGATGGTTGGGCCAAGGACACCACCCTGAGGAACTCCTGCAGAGAAGCTCTGGAGCTGAGATGACTGACCTCTACATAACACAATCAATTTCCTCTGTGCCATGTATGACTCTAACCAGTGGAGCAATTTCCCCCAATCCCCACTGACTCCAGTTTTGCTTGGACTCCTCGATGCCACACTTGGACAATGTGATCTTAATGTTAAGGCCAGTCACAGTCACTTCCGGAGTTCAGCTCTTTTGTCCTCATTTGGATCATGGCTGGAACAAGGTCAAAAGCTGAGCAGCCTTGGCAGAACCCAAGCTGAGTGTCTGTGAGCAGGTTATTCCTTCGAAAGTGCCAGGTTTTGTCCTGCTTCTTGTGTACGGGACTTACCTCAGCAATTTTGTACATCATCAAGCAGACTTCAGTGTTGTAGCTTACAGGAACAGTTTGGCTATGGTTGCTGCAGGATCTGGAGCACAAGTCTTCAATACTATTGCCAGACTGTTTTCAGGCCCATTAACTTGCAGTATCCAGCGCCTCCAGCTGTTAGTAGGTAGTAATCAGGAGGAGATGTCCCTCCTCATATTGGACCTGACATCATGAGACTTTATAGGTTCTGCATTCATTGTTGAGGACTCCCAAAGGCATCTCCCTTCCAACTATATACTTCTTTGCCATAATCTCTTGGGTTTTATCCTGCCGATGTGATAGGACATACCCAGGGATGGTGATGGTGATGTCTCTGGTGTTGTCTGTGGAGTTCACATCTCATTCAGAAATTTAAGCATATGTTCTAGACCAGCATCTAATGCTGCACTTTCAAAGGTGCTATATTTGCTCTCTTACATGGATGTAAATGATCCCACCAAGCTACTCAAAAGAACAGAACACTGGAGCATAACAAGCATGGGGCTGGATGAACACAGCAGGTCAAGCAGCATCATAGGAGCAGGAAAACTTGAC
>JAHRHZ010000024.1:7836888-7852621 GCA_024137785.1 Ginglymostoma cirratum
GTCAGCCTTCCTGCTCCTGTGGTGCTGCTTGGCCTGCTGTGTTCATCCAGCTCTACACCTTGTTATCTCTTATTTCTAATGAGAAAGCTCTTTTCAGAGTGTTATCGTCTGATCGATAGATCCTGAAACCTTAAGTGCGAATGACAATTGAGATCAACTGATTGCAATCTATGTTCCACTTTTGAAGTTATATAAAACAAACAACAGGATGTCTCTGGCCCTGGCTTAGAGTGAAGTGTTAGAATTGATCAAGTAAGTTAGATATCAGTATCTCCCTTCCATATTACTGCTTATTCAGAGGGAGAAAGCAAAAATAAATTGCATTTGTGAAGTTTATGGTCTCAAGTATGTATTTACTGAAAAGGAATGTAAATCCCTGTGTGAGGGACCAAACAAAATTCCACTCCCTACAGGAACAACGATTTCAAATTCTAATTGCAACATATGCCAGATTGGGAACACAGATTGGGGATGATAAGGCTGACTGTAATGAGGAATAGGTGCTGACTTGGGAATTTACTTTGGTGCTGGTGGGATCTCTCTGGAATTTTTTGCTCCTGTTATAACTCAGATTAACAGTCAGGCTGTGGCTGAGAATTTTAAAACTGCAAACCAGTTAGAAAGGTTAGTGTAAATTGGAAGTTATCTGTCAAACAGTTGAAAGGTGTTGCCTAAATGGATGTTAATGACTGCAGTGGGAACTTGAGGTGGGGCAGCTGTAGTTTGGGAGTGAGCCACCAAACCTCGATAAAGCAGACAGCTGTAGCATAAGCAGAGTGAGTGGGAGTATGGAGACAACAAGGAATATCATGTGAGGGAAAGGAGGTGTTTTTTTTTAAATACCTTTTTGTCAGCCTCTAAAAGACGGTGAATTTTTAAACATGCTAATTAGATGAGCAGGTAGGTGATTGATTGGTGACTAGTAAGATTTTGACTCTCTAAATCACGTGCATCATTTCAACTGGTACAGGGAGATCCAAGAATTACTTTAAATTTGTTTGTGTCTGCAGCTCTAGAAACATTAGCTCAGAGCTGGTGAACTAAAATTCATTGTATCAAAACACGGCAATGCATCAGGGAGAGCAAAGTTACACAGATACTTTATTCCTGGAGGAATCACATTTCCAAGGCCATGTACTTCTGATAGGACAGGCGGTCAGGGACAGGAGGAGCAGTCTGTATCACACGCAGGGATGAGAAACCAGTAGATAGGAACATAGGAGCTTCGGCACCTACAATGTTCTAAAACAATGTGAAAGTTGTATGAGAACCACAAAATCTCTCTCAGTAACAACATATATAAAGAACACGAAATAGTACTGCAAACAATTAGGAAGACAACCAGTCTGCTGGCCTTCATTCCAAGGGTTTACAAGAATAAAGAAGGCAAGCTACAGTCGTATTGGGCTTTCGTGAAACTGCACCTTGAAATATAATCTCTATATAAGGAAGGATATATGCATCAAAAGCAGTATAACAAAGATTCACCAGGTGGGGCCCTAGGTAGAGAGGGATACCCTATGACTGGGAGGCTGAGTAAATTGTATCCATATTCTTTGGCGTTTAGAATAATGAGAGATGCTCTCATTGAAGTATTCAAACATTATGAAGGGGATTGACAGAGTAAATACTGAACCATTGGGTGGAATAGCCCTGGCCCCTGAACAACATGGCCAATGGCGAGTCAGTTGGGTAATGACAAGATGGAAAAAATTAGATTCTTGATGTTGAGAAGAAAACAAGTCAAATTTTCCATTCAAGGTTTCAACATTGGGGTGAGAACCTCAGTAGTGTACAGTGAGGGGCATACTTGCACGCAGTAACGTCTCATTGGTAACTAATCAGCCCTCATTTTAATGCAGTTGGTTACTTACCCTGGAAATGAAGACAAACTAGATGGGTAAAATTCCTGACCTGACAATTTGCACAGGTGCCTAGTGGCCAGCTCACAGCTTGCTCCTCCAGGTTGGTCAATGTTCTCCCAACATCACACTCAATGAGGACCGACTGCCAATGCACACACCACCCACCTCCCCAACATCCACCTAAATCCATGGAAGGTGGCATCAGATATGCACTTGCCTCATCACATCATCACTGTGTATCTCAGACGCACTTAATACAGTTCACCACTTCAGTGTTACATCTTGGACCTCACCAACATATTTGCAAAGGTCCTGCCAGGGGCAGGCACTCACCTTGCGCATCAGAGCTGGATGTATCTGATTGGTCTCAGCTTTCCTTTCTTTGAATTCACTCACTTTGTACCTACCTGGATGTTCACAGTGTCTCTGTCTTGTCTTGCCTTTTTATGCATCTCCTGGTCATTCGACCTTAGAGCCTCGGTCTGTCTTGCCTTGAAGTTTAGAGCCGATCCAAAGCGAGACAGCTTATCATGTTTGCCAGCAGTGATCAGTCAAAGGGTGAATTTGCTGCTGCACAGCACTGTATTATGTGAATCTCACACCAGCAGCTTGCAGCAAACACACTGTTGAAGCTAATTCAAAGGCCATGTCTCAAAGCCTAAAGGGTGTAGTCCGGACTCGAGCAAAGAGGGACTGTTGCTAGTCAGCGAGCCCCATCACAGTCAGTCAAGGACAGAGTCCGATCTCACTCCAAGGGCTTGGACATGCTTCAGGTAATCAGGGTGAGGGGTTATATATCACTACAATCCTGCAGCTGAGTGCAACCAGTCCAGAGATTAGCAGTAAATCAGATGGGGAGTTAAACAAAAGTTCGTCACAGGCTGGTCACTCATCACTCGGACCGGCCGCCTTACGTTTGTGTGTGTGTGTGTGTGTGTGTGTGTGTGTGTGTGTGTGTCAGTTTGTCAGGCCTGAACTCCCCTTCGTGAACCAATACTGACTCTGCTTGAACATATTGTGTATTTTTAAATGCTCTGATTTTACATCCTTTTATAACAGGCTTTGATATTTTCCCAATAGCAGATGTTTTACCAATTGGCCTATTGTTTCCGGTTTTGCCTCCATCCCTTATTAAATAAAAAAAGCGTTACACTGGCAGTTCTCCAATTCCCTAGGACTTTTCCAGAAAATAAGGATTTTTGGAAGATTACTACCAGTGCATCCACTGGCTCTGTAGCTATTTTCTTTAATATCCTGGAATCCATCAGATCCAGGAGATGTTTTGGTCTTCAGGCCCATGAGTTTCCCTATCATCTCTTCTCTAGTAATTGTTATTTTGTTTATTTCATCTCCCTCTTTTGCCCCTTGATTATTTAATAATGTTGGAATGCTATTCGTGCTTTCTACTGTGAAGATTGATGCAAAGTATTTATTCAGCCCAATGCCATTACCTGACTCCCTATTACTATTTCCCCAGCCTCTAAAAGTAAATTTTGGCTTCTCTCTTCCTTTTTAAATATTTAAGAAGCTATTGCTATCCAATACATGAGATTGCAGACCCATTGTGGGCAGTTAGCTATCATCACATTGTGCCAGTTTCCAGAGTGGGTCTTATATGAAATATATAAAGACATGACATTTGTACTTGTATCTGTATGAATTTTGGCATATAATGCATGTTATCCATTCCTATGTGGCACATCATTTGGATACAGACACAAAATCTGAAGTCTTTGCATCCATGTGCTACGTCAAATTGTCTGTGTATCGTCTGCGTGGAGTATACAAGCTGTAATGTTGCAGTTACAACTTGGACTTTGTTGACATGCCAGTGTGCCATGGATGGAGTTTAGAAATGTCTTTCATATTGTTCCTGATGGTTGGATCACCTGCACATGCCATGGAGAATTTTACTGGGGTTTCCAAGGTATTTGGACTTCTTACACATTTTAGCCCAATGTCCTCTTGTAGAACATAACTTGCTCTTGTCACAAAATGGTAGGCACTGCTTTGATCAGTCAGACAATCCACATTTCATTCATGACCTTGGCATTTTCCTATTCTTGTTGACAGTTGCAATAGTTGCTGCAGAGTTAAATACTTACAGATACTGCTACCTGCCTACAATTGCCTTTGTGGATCGTGTTTTAAAATCAATTCAGTTACAATCTGCCATTGAGAACGTGGGAGCAGGAGCAAGACATGCCTCATCTACCAACAATATCACAGACACCTCTTTCCAGGTTGATTTTGGCAACAGAGACCACCATTGAGTTCTGGTAGAGCCAAAGCTTTTCCAAATGTATCCAGTTTGTTCCATATAACAACTTGGAGCCCAACCAATCAACTGTCGAACTTTCTAAATTCACAGAGTACATCCTTAGCTTGTTTAATCCAAACTCACAGCTTAACTCATGGAGTCCAACAATCTACATTGAAACCCCAAGATATGTATCCTAAGGTGTAATACCCAGAGCTAATCATAGTATTCCAGGCTTTGTACAGCTGAATAATTACCTCTCCCTCCTTGTATTCTATTCCATTATGTCATTTGATTATTTTCTGCACTTGATGTTTCTATCGCTGAGCCGATGGCTTAAGAATCAGATGCAATGCAGTAACTCGAATAAGAAATTGAAAGCACACTGGGTGCTTCCTCAGTGACCTTCTTCCCATTATTCGACCATAAGATCAGACATAGAGATTGTACACTTATGGCTTTAGTATGTTCATTATCATCACCAGTTCATCAAATAATGAAGCAGTCCTTGCCCATATGCAATTATTTCCAAGGTTGGGTTGAAATGTGGTAAGCAATATTGGCTTCACACAAGAGAGTCTAATCACCTCCCACTGACATTCCAGGGCATTACCACTGCCAAATCCCCCATCATCAGGCTTCTTAGGGTCAACCTTCAACATTTTGAGCAATTTGACCACATCACCTTGCAATCTCTAAACCACAAGGGAACACAGGCCAAGACTCCTGACACTTTTTTGGGGTTGACATCATGGTCCATCAGGCAAAAATCAAAATGCAAGAGGAAAACAGAAGGTGCAGATGTCAAGAGGCCAGGCTTAAAGCAGCAGGAATAGAGTGAGCATCAGCTCTCTGGGTTTTGAGTAAGTTCAAAGAGCATAGCTCCAATATTTTGGCTTTTAGCAGGGAAACATATTAGCCCCTTTAACAAATAACCCAACAAAGTTTGTGCTCGTCCAGTTTCCCAGTCATTGATGAAGATGGAACACCAATAAACAGGTACAGGAATTATAGATTAAAAACAATGGCACATGCACAAGTTTCCCAGGGGCAGCTGTTACTACATTCTCCTAGGTGCTGGAGAATCCAGTTAGAAAATAAATATCAAAAAGAAAGAGGCATCGCTGCAGAATTGCTCCTTGAAGTAACACGGTAATATCAACAAGAATGAGAGGAAATCAAGCTGGAATAATTATAAAATATGTGTTAGGATTAAAATGACATCCATTCCTCCCAGAATGTTCAACAAATGATTCTCTGAAGCCTCCTAATAGAGTGAAAGGCCTGGAATTTAATGCTGCAATACACTGGCAGCCAAAGACGTGGAACAGCAGTTGCAATAATGTATGGTAAGCGCACAAGTATGTGAAGTACATCTGATGGTGACTCCTTGGTACTGGGTCTCCGGATAATTTCATATCAGGAGGCATGTTAATAACCTGCAGGACAATTGATTTCAACTATAAATTCTTAAAGGGACAATCTACATAAAAGTTGAAGCAGTTAGTGATGATGAGGACAGGTGATTACGTCTGGCCTTTGAAGCTAAATGGTTAAAGACCTTATTCTGTTTGAGCAACTACTCCCTGAATGTGCCACTACGGGCTTTAAGGACCTCAAGGAATATTGTGCTGCCTGACAATGGATTGACAAAGTCAACTATGGTCATCAAGGCAGCACGAAAGGAGGTGGCACAGGCTATCAGCAGCAGGAACATGGAGATGTGCACCATGATTCAATGTAGAAAACATTTCAATGACCTAAGGAAAGTGATGGTGATGGCACAATCACATAGAGTTTTGAGGGCGCATCATCCAAAAACCTCTCACACTACCTTCTTCAGCTAACCCCAGGATAACACTTCTCACACCAATTTACTTCACAGGGGCCCCTTTCCCCTTGTACTTGCATCTCCACACATTCTTAATTTTGCATCCATCTCTGACCTTCATCCTTCGCAATGTCATACCTCTCCCTCACGGTTACCTTCAGCAGATGCTCTCCGTTCAGCTATTACTATCACTCATGGATCTCTCCCTCACCTACTCAGAGAAGGACAGTATGTGGGAGAGGCAAAGAATTTGATTTGGCCTTTAGGTCACCTCAAGCTATTATGGAAGCACAGGCACAGAAAAATCAAAGGAATCTTTGTATCCCTGGCCATTAGTCAGACAGAACCTCCTGCCTACCAACTAGCTGCTGACAGAATTCCATATTAAACAGCCACACGGAATACTACGCTCACTCATGTTGACTTGATGACAGAAGTGAATGAAACAGGATCTTGTCTATGTTGATCACTTAAAAACCTTCTTCCCTTGACTGTTTAAATTAATGTCATGAATCTCCAGCACAGCCTTGAAGTGGCCCAGTTTTGGTGGTGCGGCATTATAACCATACCTACTCAAAGAAGGTTACACATCCCAAGGATGCAACATCTCAGCACTCATGCTGACCATGCCCATGCTCAGGTACTCACTTCAACAGGACCAGTACAACCCCACTTTCACCGACTTCTGTGCATCACAGGTGAACAACAGTAACTGGTGCAGACTGAAACAGCAGTGAAGAGGCCTTATCAGTGGACAATAGAGGTTCGAACTCTACTCAGCCAGGCACAGTTATTGAAGCTTAGGGACTGATAATGAACAGAGTACTCTGGAATAGCAGCAGAGAATGTATAACATGCTGATTGGCATCCCAGCTTCACAGTATATGCTTGCAGACAGAATGAAGATCAAGTTTTCAAATAACGACGATGATCTTTGAATCATAAGGTGCCGGTATTGTTTGGTAGCCCCAACCCGTCAAAAAATCTGAAGCCTTGATTCCTACATCATAAACAGCGCTACACTTCCGAATCATTTTATTAGCAGAAAGTCCTTCAAAACATCCTGAGGAAATGAAAGGCACTCCATAAATGCACATTCTTTCTTTCTATTTTCCAGCAAAGTTAGGAAGGGGAACCTGTTTAATATTTCCCTGGAGCTAGCACAAGCAAGACTGTCCTAGTCATCTCCTGTGCTGTGATTGCTATCATTCGACGAACACAGGATTCTGTGAATGCACTTGTCAGGATTTCCAATAAAGAAATTCCATCTCCGAGTAACAGCTGGATAACAGACACTGAAGTCTCATCAGGCAGCTCTGAACAACTAGCCATTGATGTGCAGGAGCTGTATTCTGAGGAGACTGCAACCGCAGGCGAGACATATGAAAACCTGATGTGTCTATGAGACCACAAGGAAGTGCTCTGTCCTACCACTGTTTCCTCAAAAGTGAAACCTGAAGGACATCCAGCTCCTGTCAGTGATGAATCCTCATGGGGCTAATACCCATCTTGTTCAAAAAAGGAAATTCCAGACACACAGACCTCAGCAACTGAGGCAAAAGGCCAGCTTAATGGTTTGGGTTGACAGCTGCCAAAATAGAACAATGGGAAGACACTGCAATTTCATTAGACAGCAGGAGAAACATAGGTAAAAAGTGAAGGACAAAAAATAGAAAAAACTTGTGTGGAACAGCACACAGATGACCTCGGGGGATTCTGACGCGTAAGCATTCAATTAAGTACTTCAAGTGTAGCCTTTGTTTTACTGTAAGAAATACAGCAGCCCACTTGTACACAGCAATGTAACAATGACTGGATTATCTATCTTAATTATGTAGATTAAGGGGTAGATACTGGGAGCATTGCCCTGTCCTTTTACTACCATGGGGTCCACTTCAGAGTGTAATCAGGAACTTGATTTAGCAAATCAAAAGGATGACAGCTCCCACAATGCAGTGCTTACGCCATAGTTCACTCAAATGTCAGCAAGCAGTTTGTGCTCAGGTTTCTGGATTGGGATTCAAACAACAGGTTTATATAGCCTCTTTAATATAGTAAAATGTTTCAAAGTGCTTGATGATAGTTTTATCGAATAACATTTGACATCCAAGTCCCATAAGAAGAGAAGAAAATAGGTGACTACATTGGAGGAATGCTGAGACTTCAGAGGGCATTAGAGAAATAGGAGTGGGAAACACCATTGGAGGGGTTTGAAAATAAGATTGAGAATTTTAAACTGAGGTGTTGCTGGACTGGGACCATTGCCAGTCAGCAGGGATAATGGCCTAACAAGACTTTGTGGAATCAGGGAATATGCAGAGTTGCAGGTGCAGTGTCAGAGTTGAGGTGATGGCACAATGGTAATGCCACTGGACCAGTAACCCAGAGACCTACACTAACGCTCTAGGGACATGGGTTCAACTTGTGCCGTGGCAGCTGGTGGTGACCATCAAACTTCCACTAATTGTTGTAAACGCCCATTTGGTTCACTAAAGTCCTTTCGGAAAGAAAATCTGCTATCCTCACCTGTCTGGCTCCTGACCCATAGCAACATGTTGACTCTTAACAGCCCTCTGAAATGGCTTAGCAAACAACTCGGTTCGAGGACAATTCAGAAGGAGGAACAAATACTGGTATTTCCAATGACATTGCCATCAAAAGAATACATTTAAAAATTTGTTCTAAACAAGAGGCTGTCCAGAAGAGTACAGGAATAGTGTGGCCTAGAGGTGAAAGTATATATGAGAGTTTCAGCAGTGGATGAACCGATGCAATGAGGAGATGGGTGCTTTCATGAAAGTCAGAAGCCGGCGGTTTTAATGATGCAGAATATTTGTTGCCAGAAGCTAAAGAGAATGTTAAAATGAATGTAATGCTTGCAAATGGTCTGAGTCTACTTTACAGACTAGCAAAGAGAGGAATTAAATTGGTGGCAACAGAAAAGAGATTGTGGTTTGACTGAAAATAGCATTTTACTGCTTACCTAATACTGGTCAAGTGGCATTACTGGACATGAGTAGTGACGAGGTAGAGTTGGGACTGTCAGTGTACAGGTAGAATTTACGTCAGCAAGAAGCAACATGTATCTGAAATGAGGAATGGGGTCAAAGATCGAACTTTCAGGGTTTTGAGAAGTAACATTGTGGGAGTGGGAAGAGAAGTTATTTTAGGACATTCACTGGATAGGAACGGAACCAAGTAAGGTCAGTTCTAGCCAACTGGATGATGGAGGAGAGACATCAGATGAGAATGTTGTGGTTAATCATGTTAAAAAGGGAAGCTGATTCATCCTTCCTCACCTGGTCATAACATGTTCAAAACAGTGACTTAGAGGGGTTGATGTGAGTCTGGAAGGTGTCATTCTTTCTCAGTTCAATAGGATTCAGTATCCCAACCACTTCCAGAAAACCATGACAATGTTTATTCCTCCAAAAATGAACAAGGTGGGGTGAATGAAGGTTTATTCAGCCCTGCCACCATCATCTTATTCCCTTTCCCATGTTAACTGGTATTTTTATAAATGCCTTCTGACTTTTCTGTGTATATATTCTTCTCATGAAGAGCAAGCTCAAATGACGAGCAGGCGAATTCAATACCAAGGGAGCAGATGCCGTTTGAAGCAATCAATCACCAAGTGAAACCCACAAGTGGTGTCAATTTCGATTCCTGGGTCAGATCTGGGGCAGTACCACTCCAACACTAGCTGAATAAGAGTTGTTCTTCTGCAAACTGCAAAACTATCCCACCAACAAAACTGAAGTACTATTCCTGTTTTGTTTATTTTTCTTCCTTGGTCATCTTTAGATAATCATATAATGGCGAATAAGTAACAACTGAGGAGTCCCAGAAACACCGTGTTAGTTTTGCCCATCTGCTTTACAGAACCATCTGCTTTACAGAACTCTCCAAAGGCCAAGCCACTGGCTCGACTCCCTAATTAACGAACTGAACTGATGCAATGAGTTAATTTGGTTGAGACATGATATAACAAGGCAGTGAAGAGGTAGAGGTTTAATGGAAAACTACAGTTAGAGATGGAAATGGATACAAATTCCTATCATTGAGTATTGCAGAAATTTGCAAGGATTTCCTAGGACACACTTAGCTCAATGTTCACTTATGGTAGTAACAATTTCTGGAAAAATTTGCTGCTACACACCAGTATTAGGCAAATTCTGATGTAAATTCACTCCAGCTTGAAAAGAACAGCCAACATTAAAAATGAAACAGCATCCCTTAAGTAATGCAGCAAGGTAAGACTACCAAACAGTATAGCACCAAGTCAAAGACACCATAAAGTTGGAGCCTGCTAACCCATTTTAAGTTTGCTGTTCATTCATGTCAAGCTTTCAGGCTATAAGAAAAGGCAAGCATTTGTATAACACCTTGTATAACATCAGAAAATCCCAAAGCAGTTTACAGTTGCAATTCTAAAATGTGGCAGCTGGTTTACCTAAAGCAAAGTCCCACCAACAGCACTTTGATAATGGTCAGATAATCCATTTAATGATGCGTGAAGAGATGAACATTAAGCTGGGCATCAGTGAGATGTATGGTCTTTGAAATAATTATATCCAATCTTTTATGATCATTTGAGGAAACAGGGTTTTCGTTTAAAATCTCACCTAAAAGACAGTTTCTCAGAGTCCTGCCACTCACTGTTACTGTTAGACTGGAATGTCAACCTCAATTTTACGGTCAAGTCTCTGATGTGGGTCTAGAACCAACAAACCACCTAACTCAGAAACAAGTGTGATACCACAAAAACAACCCGTGAGGTCTTGATGAAGTTCATAAAAAGTTTACGAATGCCAGCTCCGCAACAAATGGCACATAGTGTACATGGAAACTGGGAAAAAGCAGATAAATTGTAGACACTTGAGTCCCACAAAGGCCTCAGAAATATCCGATCATATCAGAACCAGGAAGAAATAGAAAGAAGGCACGGAGCTCCCAAACTCAGATCTTATCCACCTTTAATGTCTTCCCCACTTTCTAGTTTATTTTCATAATGCACAGTATGCTCTCGTTCAAGTTCTGAACTGAAGCCAACATTTTATCAACAATTCCTTTCCTTTTATAATGAACTTGCGAGAACAACCTGTCAGTTCCCCGGGGCCCTAGAAAATGCTGTATCTCACACAGTTTGTATGCACTGGTGAAGTGACATCTATCCCAGATAAAGGAGGTGGTGAACTACAACCTGGAACAAAATCAAGTGAAATGGAAGGCAGTCATAGAAGTGGAGCAGAACTGTGTTGGCAACAGTTATACTGGTTACATGAATGATGTCTTAGGCTCTTCAGAAACACTGTAAAAGTTCAGTAACCTCTCCTACTCTTGCCTGCTTTCTTTTGGAAAGGTATAGACAGTTGCCACATAAACCAAAAAATCCAGTATACTGCTAATATACTGAAAATATGAACACATGAATTAGCCAGTCTATTGCAGGCAACAAATTGGTGACTTGCTGTGACAAGGCCCACAATAAGGGCACAATATCAATGACCTGCTGAATACATGGCACACTAGCCTGTTATCAGTAGCCTGCTGTGCATACAGTATACTGCAAACTGGGATAAGCCACGTGGTGTACACACCAGTATAATACACTCTGTGGTTGCAGAGCAATGCGAGTGGTTTCACTCAGCCTAAAGTCCGGAGCCACAACAGTGAGTCAGTGGAACGGAAATTGGGAGATTTTTACCAGGGTGCTGGCTCAAACAGAAGGTGGTACCAGGTTCTGGGCAAGATAGTACATCTGCAAGAGCTGTAGTTGCAGGTACAGCATAGCCCAGGGCAGCTGGAGTATTAGTTCAAGTAAAAGGAAGCACATGCAGTACCTTCACAGCCACCCTGTCCTGCTCTTCAATGATATTAACACACTAAACTTCCACAACCTCTGTGCGTGGGTGTGGGTCAGATAGTGTGGGTGTTGGTGAGTGGATGAGTGAAAGTGTACGTGGGTGAATGAGCATGACAGCATGTGGGTGAGAAGCAGTGCACATGTGTGTGCATTAGAGAGCAAGACCTACCTTTCTGCTGCTCCTCCCTCCCTGAAACCTACACATAAAGCAAGCTTGCAGAGGAGAAAACCCAAGCTGAAAGGCAACCTGCTTCTGATACCCACTTTTGTGTTAAGTGACCAAGGTCAACTTGGAACCTACCAGAGATAAAGCAATGTCAATGTTAGTTAGACCCAATTCCTTAGCTCAGTACTAGACCCCACCTTCTTCCCTGGTGATCAAGGCTTGTGGTGTAGTCTTTTCCTCACTTGCCTGGTTTTCTACCCATCAAACAGCAAATAAAGTTATGTTAATTAGCTGTGTTGCTTGGCATCTTTCCATGTTAATTTAAATGAACAGTCAGTAAAAAATTATCTATATATTGCTTTAGATTTTAGTCCTAAAATGCATATTAACTGTTCACAGAATCACTACAGGGTGGAAGCAGGCCATTCAGCCCATTGACTCCACGTCAACCCTCTGAAGAGCAGCCCACACCCACCCCATTGTCCTGTCCGTATGGCCAATTCACCTAACCTGCACATCTTCGTACTGTGGGAGAAAACCAAAGCACCCAGAGGAATGCCACACAGATGCAGGGCAAATGTGTAAACTCCACACAGACAGTGTCCCAAGGGTGGAATTGAACCCAGGTCCCTGGCGCTCTGAGGCAGCAGTGATAACTGCTGAGCCACCATACTATCCTATTGCAGCAAACCACCTTTCTGAAATTTGCTCACTGGCTCCAGGGGCAAAAGAAAAATTGAAATGTATCTCCCCACCAACATACAAAAAGGTGGACAATGCTGGCTTAAATATCTGCGCTGCTCCCCTATCATTTTAATTCCCCCTCATTTCAAGTAACATCTCACATTTTTTTAAGTTGATGGTGGGTTGGTGTGAACTAGATCCACAAAATGATCATTCTTCTCCAATTCAAGATTGGGACTTGGGCCATTAACATTAAATTGAAAAAGTGTGGGAGAACACCAAGCATCTCACCTTTGAAGATAGGCAGAATTTCAGGATGTGGCAGCGGTCCCTCAGTCTTAAAGTAGGAGAGGCAAGTTATCATGAGGAAGAAGGAGATTAGGTAATGGTCAACTGGGATGGGAAAGAATGGGCCATCAAAATGACGTCATTGGAGAGAGTGGTGTCTTTATTGTAGAGCCAGAGGGATCAGTAATGAGCTTTTTTTGTTGCTGGCCAAAGGAGTCTCCACAAACTTTCAGGCCTGGAGAACATTTCAGCCGCAGTCCAGATAGCACAATTTCATAAAATGTGCTTGAAAGAGATGCTAAGTATCGTTTTTAATGTCTGTTAAATGTGGACCCTGGATTCATCTTTTCACGTCCTTACCAAAGTAGAATGGGCACACTTTAGTTCTTAAAAACTCTGCGTCAAGTCTCCAATGAAAAACCAGACACTCATTCTACACTTGCAAAACAATATGTAATCTCTACTTCCTAAGTCTACGTGGAGGCTATCTTTTGGCCATGAACCAAGTTAGTCTGGAGGATATCTAAGTTATCAGTCACCTAAAATCTGTGCCTCCTCAATAGCCTTCAGTCACTGGAAGCAGTTACTCCTTACTTACTCTATATATACTGTTTATAATTTTAAATATCTCTATTAAATTCCCTCTTAGCCTGCTCTGCTCTATGGAGAACAATTCCAGCTTCTCCAGCCTGGGCACAAAACCGCAACTGCTCTTTTCTGGAGCCATTCTAATAAATAACCTCTCCAAAGCCTCTATTATATTTATGCTATTCTCTTGTATTTTTTATTGTGGATTATAATGGGAAAACTACCATCTTTAAAAAAATCAAGGATTGTAGGAGGGATTGCTACACTTTGAAAAGGCAAACAACCAGAACTTATTATGTGTTGTTTACACTGTTGGGTGGTCACCCAGTGGTTTGGTTGAGGCGGGGGTGGGAGAGGAGGGGAGGGTAGAGTTTAACTGCAGATCAACTGGCAGCAGGGAGCGTACACAAACTGAAGTTCGGCTGGCAACACGTTGCTGATAGGTCTGTGGAGCGACGATCAGTTACTGATGACAAAGGCTTTCGGCCTGCCAGCAGTTAAGTCACAAGTACCTCAATAGCAACATAACACCAGGGACCCGGGTTCAATTCCAGCCTTGGGTGATTGTCTGTGTGGAGTCTGCACGTTCTCCGTGTCTGCGTGAGGTTCCTCTGGGTGCTCTGGTTTCCTCCCACAAACACAAAACTGAATAAAGCCAGGTTACTTTCTCTCACCAACTGCCATAAGCTACTGTTTTTATCCAATACATGTGAGACTCTACCAAGTTGTGAACCAGTCACTCTGCGCCTACTGAAAGTCAGTGAAAGTTAGATTAAGGAACGACAAGTCCTGGCGAGACAAGAGGATCATCTCAGAGAGCCCTATGGACAGGAGCTATTGAATGGACTTCACTAAATTTCTCTCTACCCATAACACCACTTTATGTTTTGGTCATCTGCTCACATGTGTACTAGGTGGAGGGGGCTGTTATAAAGGCTTTAGAGTTTTAACCGGAACAGTTATTTGTTAACAATTCTTAATTGGTTTCCTGTAGTTAGAACCAATTAATTTGTAATAGTCATCTTTGTTAAGTACAGAAACCTGGCTCATACTTTCTGTCATCCCAAGTTTAAAATATCTAAAACAAATTTGGGAAT
Source organism: Ginglymostoma cirratum (assembly GCA_024137785.1). Lineage (NCBI taxonomy): Eukaryota > Metazoa > Chordata > Chondrichthyes > Orectolobiformes > Ginglymostomatidae > Ginglymostoma > Ginglymostoma cirratum. The sequence continues at coordinate 7,851,534 of JAHRHZ010000024.1, forward strand.
TTCACAAACTTTCGTAAAACCTTACCCTACCCCAGTGAGGCATGACAGCCTTCACATCCTTCTCAAAGTATTGCACATGAAGCAAAGCATTTTACAAATTTGTAAAACACTACCTGATAGGGCGATGGAATTAGATTCAATTCAAGGTTTCAAAAGGAAATAAGCTAAATAGTTGAAGAAAAATTATCCAACAATACAAGGAAAGAGCGGGGCTGTCAACTAACCATATTGCTATCTGGCTTCCTTTTTGCGTTGCACTATTTTGTAACTAGAACAGAAGTACTCTCTCTCTCCAAGTACTATCTCCTGAAAGCTCTTGTATGACCATAGACTTCTTTATTGGTTATGATTGATGAGGTTCTGCAATGGTTTGCCATTACTTTCTGCAGACAGCTGATCAAGTGCACCTCCTGCTGATATTGCTACCTTGTAAGTCCTTCCTGCTATGCCTACCAACCTGTTAAGCCAAATTATCAATACAGCTTCCCTGGCCATCGAGTCCTCAAGTAAGACTTGAACCTGGAGACAGGAAAGCTACAAATGCACTAAAACTACCATGATCTATTTGAGTGGGAGAACAGGCCAGATGGACAGAATAGCCTGTTTCCATCATCAATATTGGAATGTCGGTTGTGGCCGAATGTTGTAGACATTGTCTCTGAGTGACAATATGCTGGGTTCAAGTTCCACTCTAGGCCTTGTGCACAAAGGTCAAAACTGACACTCTGAAATTCCCAGTCAATGGCCATCTTCATCAAGGGAGAATTTAACCAAATCACTTTGACATTCAGCAGCATTGCTGTCAATGAATTCTCCAACTCTCAATATCATTTATCAGAAGCGTAACTGGGCTGGCTACATAAAACCCGTGGCTGCAGGAGCAGATCAGTGCCTGAGAATTCTTCAATAAGAAGCTGACTTCCTGACTCTCCAAAGCCTGTTCATCATCCGCAAGGCACAAGTCGGGAGTGCGATGGAATACTCTCAACCTCTCTGTATGCAGTTCCAACAATCAAAAAGTTTGATACCACCCAGGAAGTAGTAAAAAGTTTGATACCACCCAGGAAGTGGTAAAAAGTTTGATACCA
>JAHRHZ010000024.1:7853580-7908299 GCA_024137785.1 Ginglymostoma cirratum
TCTATGGTATATAACATTAAATGAGGATTTCAGTAGCTGATGGTCTGCAACACCTGTATTTTATTCAAATCTTTGCATATCACAGGATATATTTTACTGTTGTGTTAAAATATTCAAAGCTTATAAATGATAATGGCACTTAAAATGAAAATCATTGTAATTTAAGTCTTTCTGCTCTGACAAACTTGACATAATCTGACAAAAACATCTCTTTTCCTTCCTTTATTTCAAACTTACAACAAAAAAGGTAGAGACTAACAACATTTCAAAAGGTATTAGAGACTGTAATTTTCTCTTCATTAGGCTACTGATGACTGCTTTCAAACTTAATTGCCAGATCATTAATTGGGCACAATCTCCAACTTGCACAGAATCCACTCTAAAGGGCAGATTACCAGGCTCCTCTGTGACTGGCATGACATCTCCAATGTAGTGACGGAGGTTGGAGAGTATATAGGGGTGCAGGTAAAGAATAAGTCTTAATACATTGCAGTTCTATCTTTGATCTGTGTTTGCTCGGCCATGTTTCTATTTCAGTACCACAGCCTGGCAGCCTGTGGCCCTTTAAAGTTGCTTTGTAGCATGACGTTCATTTGAGCCGTCATGCTGCGCCCTGCAAAATCAAGCTGCTGACCTGAAATGGGATCAATGTGCACCACACTGTTTTTCCATTCATAAAGTTGCCTCCTGATTTACAGGCATGGAAATTTGATCTGAAGAATCAGGACTATTTAAAAATGCAGGACAACAGTTTATTCATACAGTACTTAACTAAACTAAACAACAGCAGGCTTTACAGAAATGGAATGATGAAAGACCACACAATTCCAAAAGGAACACACAGGCTCCTCTATTTTCTGGCCTCTGCTGAAGTTCTTGCTGGCACATTGTAAACTGGTAAGCAAGGAAATGAAGCTACAATGAATGTCAGAAGTTAGCTTTACACTCCAAACAGAGACTGAGAAACAGGCTGAAGACTGTGTGATACCAACCATCTTCTCACAGTAATTCTAAAATTTTAAAAATTTGAATCACTATTATTGGTTCTTCTCTTTGGCTGCATTTAAGTTGCAACTTCATCCTGTTGCTGAAAATCTGTAATCTGTCCAATCACAAGTGGCAAGACTATTCAGCAAGTGAAAGATTTTGATTGTTGTGCGAGGAACCCATTAGGTAAATTCTCATGTTTGACAAATTGCATTCTTAACATAGAACAAAACTGGAAGGAATCTCAGGTTAGGAACCATGGATATCATAATGCAGCCCTGTGCTTCAACCCACCAACCCCCAAATCGACTCAAATCAACTTTCCCGGAAGCCCAGTATTTAGCTTTCTACTATCAGATATTAGTTACTCATTTGACAATGAAAGGAAATGGTAAAAATTACAAAGGCCCATTGGGCCTATTGACTATCCAGATTTCAGCTCACCCAACCTTACATTCAACACTAGCAGCAAAGAAACTAGCCCCTGGACCAGAGCCATTCCATCATGCCAACAATTAGAGATACCATTGTCCATCTTCACCACTATTTAGCATTGGGCTGTGCAGTACACTGATCTCTCTCTGTCCCAGTCTCACAATGACCCATGGAGTACACTAAACTAGTTTTCCCTTCAGCCTGGCATTGACACCTGTGGTACACCAACGTGTGCTATTATACTCTTGTGTTTGAAAGTGATTTTTTATACAGGTTTGTTTTTACATGCTGTGTTCCATAGCAAAGATTTCTATTTCATTCCTGTAGCAAAGTCAAGGTCCTAGAGTTTTATAAGTTGAAAATGCTTATGTCTTTGACTTCCAATGGTGCTAATGGAAGTTGCCTGCAGGTCTGCTCACAGTATGTTCCAATTTCATTACTATCGCCTTGGTCTTTGCAAACCTGTTGAATTGACTTTCTGTCCCAAATATCTACAGTTACATCTATAAACAGGACTAAAAAGACTAATGGCAAGTGAGTACACAATCACTGTAAATGGCACTTACTTGTACCATTCAGTCAACCCTTTCTTTGCCATCCAAACAATTCAGAGAATGGAGCATTAACAGGACACCCACTTTCAAACATTTCAATTATAGTTTCGTTTTAATAAAACACCATCATCAATGGCTGGTTGTATCACTATACTTACAAGATAAGTGCGCGTAATAAATTAAGCATTAGTATCTTAGAAATGTGTGTGTTTTGGTTTGGATGAGATCATACTATGTGACAGGTCTCTCCGATAGGAAATGGTGAGATGTGAGATTGTAGCTAAACATGGGACTGTGAATGTTCCAGACCCAGCATGCTTGAAGCCAACCAACAGAAACAATCGCACTGAACAAGAAAAACTATCCATATTTCATATCTATTCAAACAGACTTATGAAAATGACAGATTCAGTAACAGGAGACTGTCACTCCATGGATTAAGACTAATTGAATTTACATCTGCAAATGTAAAAATTCTACTCTGCTACTAATCAACTTTTGCAGAGGTATATATGCCAGAAGGGTCTGTCCTGGCTTCGCTTTCTAATTGTTTACTTTGACAGTAGTCGTTAATTAAAGGCTTAATACTAAATCCTGTTTTGTTCTGGGATACTAGATATTAACCCATTGTCTACCAGCAAAGAATTCACACCAGCATAATATTGTCAGTAATGGAAAGCTAGAATGCATTTGATAGAACATATCTTGGACCTTCCCAAATAATCAATCAGTCTACAACAAAATCTCCCCGTTTCTAGGTTACTTCTGACTGGACCTTTGAGTTTGCCCATATAAGCTCTAACTGATCACCACAGACTCAGTATTACCCACAACTACTTCCCATACATAAATACCTACACATTAAACTTTAGCTAGTTGCCTTTGTCCTGTAATTCATGTTAGCCTTTCTCCTCTTCTAGAGCGGAACACCTGAGGATCAATCTAGAACACATGGAACTGAACTTGCTATCAAGCACAAAATCATCAACCGCCTCTCAAAGCTTCCTGTTGGCATCAACAATTGCCTCATGACTCTCTGTTTACAACTTGCCATCAACCAGCAGGCAATGGTAGTGAGTGGCTAAGCTCCAAATCTTGATGCCACAGATATGTCCAAAGAAGGTTGTTACTCTACTCTGGACATCATACTCACCAACATCCCTGAGGCAGATAAAATTATCCTCCCTGGAGACTTCAACAGAAAGGTTTGGAAAGGACACCCAACTGTAGAAAGGATTTATCGGAAAGGAAGGAGTCAGGAATTGCAACATCAATGGGATTCTCCGGCTCACCAAACATGCGGAACACCAGCCGGTCATCACCAATACACTGTTCTGCCAAAAGGAGAAGTTCAAGACTTCTTGAAAGCATCCATGATCAAAGCGCTAGCACATGATCGACTACGTCATCGTTCAATCCTGAGACCTAAAGGATGTTCTCGTTGCCAAAGCGATGACCAGTACAGATGACCGCTCAACAGACCCCTAGCTCATTTACTCCTCAGTATCAATCAAATGCCACCAGAAGCAGCTGAAGACAAAGAAACAGCTCAGAAAAAAAAATTAATGCTGAGCAGCTTCAAGAGCTGAACAGACCAGTGAACTTCCAATAATATCTTCATCAAAATCTCCAAAGAGATCATTTTAAATGGAGCAGAGAAAGAACTGAAGACAGCCCACATCTCATGCTGTGAGGAAACCATAGGCTACAGGACTTACAAACACCAAGATTGGTTCAATGAGAGACCCCATCAACAAGAAGATGAAAGCTCTCCAGGCCTGGCAAAGCAATATCATTAGTGAGTCAAACAGGTGAACTCAAACAGCAAAGGCTACGGCAGAGTTGCAAAGATGATCGAGGGAAATCGAGAACCAATAGTGGACTGAGAAAGCTAAAGGAGCGGCAACTCATTACTGACAAGCACGAAACCTGAGGTTTCTTCAATGCCACCAAAATAATATACAGGCCCAACAGTCTTGGCCTCAAACTGGTACAGAGTAAGGATGACACCCTTTTGGGACAGAGAAAACATCAGCCTCAGACGGAGAGTACAGTTCAAAGAACTCCTAAACCACAATGCAACTGTCGATAAGGACATGTTTGAGGAAATCCGCCAAGTCCCCAAAGATGATTTTGGACTCCCACCTGGTGTGGCAGAAATTGAAGCTGCCATTAGACACATGAAGAATGGAGAAGCCAGAGGAAGAGATGCAATTCCAGCAAAGATTTTCAAACAGGGAGGAGCAGAGCTCACCCAACATCTCCATCAACTGTTCCTGAAAATCTGGAACAAAGAAGAAATCCCCACTGATCTTGAGGATACTGTCATTGACATTGTCCTCAAGAAAAGAGACAAAGTTGACTGTGGGAATAATCAAGCAATCTCATTACTCTCCATCACCAGGAAGAACATCACCCAAATCTTTGCCAGGCCCCTTCTCCAAATCTGACGAAATCCTTCCTGAAAGCCAATGTGACTTCCAACCAAACTATGGACATTGTTTGGCAACACCAAGAGAAATGCCAGGGACAACACCAACCACTCTATTGATCTGACTAAGGACTTTGACTCAGTCAATTGGGAAGTGCTATGGAAGATTCTAAGAAAGGCCGGCTGTTCAGTCAAATTCATTAACAGCGTCCAAATCCTCCATAACAGAATGACCATCCTCATCGATGTTAATGTGACAAATCCTTGAAGACAAGGCAGGGTTCAAGCAATAATGTGTCATTACCCCTACCCTTTCTCCAACTTCATTGCCATCATTCTTCATCTTGTGAAGAACAAGCTTCACATCAGTGTGAACATTGTCTACAGAATAGACAGAAAACGTTTCAACCTCAGCAAGCTGACATCCAAGAAGAAAGCAACACTGACCTGGTTTGTGGAAATTCAGCATGCAGATGACAATGTGTCTTCTGTTCTCTCAGAACAGAATCTTCAAGCCTCATGTAATTCCTTCACAGAAGCATACCGAAGAATCAGACTTAGCCTCAACCTCAAGAAGATGCAAAGTCTTTACCAGTCCCAGATCAAATTCCAGTCCATCCCTCCATTAAGATCAATGGAGGGATTCTCCTAAGCATGGAAAATATCCACTACCTGAAAAGGTACCTCTCATTTAAGGTTGACATTGATGCAGAGATTCAACATCACATCCAATCTGCAAGCACTGTCTTCGGATGCTATAAAAGGATAGGAGTCTTCAATGGCTACAACATCCAAGCTTTCTATACAAGGCAGTCATTCTACCGACTCTTCTAAATGGCTCCGAAACATAGACTCTTTATAGGCTCTACCTCCAGACCCTTTTACCTACAGATTCAAGAACAGTTTCCTCCCTGTTGTTATCAGACTTACGAACGGACCTCTCATATATTCAAGCTGATCTTTCTCTGCATCTTCTCTGTAGCTGTAACACCGGATTCTGCACTCTATTACTTTAATGTGCTAATGTATGGTCTGATTTGTCTAGACAGCATGCAAAACAATGCATTTCACGGTATCTCAATACATATGACAATAATAAATCAAATCAAATAAGTATCTTTGATGCTGTTTAAAGCAGATTCTCCCCATCAGCTGGGGAGACAGGGACACTAACGTCAGCATCCCTGAAGCAGATATCGAGGCCGTGACCATCCAGAGCCAACTCAGCTGGACCAGCCATGTACTTAAGATGAGCTCTGATGTCCAAAGCAAATCATCTTCACCATCTCAAGGAAGGCACTTGAATGAGAGGACGACAAGGGAAGAACTTGAAAGTTTCCCTCAAAAAATGCCACATCGATGTCAGTGCATGAGAGACCCTCGTTCAGAAGAAACTGACTTGGAGGAAACTCCTGTATGAAGTAACAATTCTCTTTGAGAACACCCGGTAACGGAAGGAAATATAGAAAAGGAACCAGAGAAAGGAATACCAACAATCTCAAGGGCGAACAATCTCCTGGAAATACCTGATAAATGTACAGTTGGAGATGTGGCTTTAGGACCGGGCTAATCAGCGAAACAAGGACCCACAGAACCCATGACCAATGACACAGAATCTCCTAGGTGGAAAATCATACTCATTAGCAACCGATAGCCAACTCCTCTCACTCCCACCTCCAACATTCAAGCTATTTTCCTATAACTCCAATAACTCCCTGAGGATCCACTGTCATTCTGTGACCCCAAAAACTTTCCTCAAGAATCCAATTTCCCTTCCCTAACCCTGGTGTCCATTTCCTGAGATCCTAATGGATCCTTGATACCTTAATAACCCTCCTAGGGACCCCAATATTCCTACAGATCTCATGAATTCTCCACCAGAGAGATAATGCACTAACTCCTTACCAGTCCATCGCAGTTGCTAATGGCTACTCTGGCCTCAGGGATTTGGCTGATGCCCCCAGTATAGAGGCAATCCTCATTCAGTGGCTGTGTGTGACTTTGTCCATCCTCCTGCCACTCCAACACGGCTCCTGGGGCCACCAACCGGTAGCTGGGTTCCAGTCTGAGCTGCCAGCTCTGGCCAAAGACGGTGACATTGAAGAACAGTGGGTGAGGCTCAACCTGGTTCCTCTGCCCGGGAGTCCCACGCCAGGACTCGGGGCCGCTCTGCCTTCTCCTCCTGACTCTGGAGCCCGAAACCAGGTGGGACAAGAAGCGACCCTCGGAGTCTGTCCTTAGTGGAGTCACCAGGCTGAAATCCTGCCCCAGAGTGGCGAACTTTTGCAAAACTGCTGCAAAGTAAATCACGGGAGAAAATTCAGCAAAATCTACAATCACCAAGTAATCCATGAAACACAAATTAATAGTTACACATTGCTGCTCATCACGCTACTCCTACTCTCTATCTATCATTCCTTCTTACCTGTCTATCAATTACTTCCATCAGCTAATTCATTACTATTATCAATAACAGTAGGAGTGTTAATGGATAGACAATAGGGAGTCAATCACTTTCTCCTATTGCTGACTTCCGACCGTTAATAATTTTTTCCACACTAATCATTCCCTCCTATTAATCAGTCACTCCCCACTATCCATTAATCAATCCCTTTGTTAACCAATCACTCCTCATCCAAATACAATTATATCCTGTCAATCACTCCCTGCTTACAGTTAATTGTTCAGTCCCTCTTGTTAATCAGCTTCTCCCATCTATCAATCATTCTCTCATGTCAATTAAACATACCCTTCTATCTATCTATCATATTACACATCAAATCCTCCCCCATTTATCCCACCAGCAATAACTTTCCTGGTTGATTTTTATTTAGTGAATCTGTGAAATGTTCCTCTTCCTCCCAATTTTGCAGATTGATCAGGAAAATGGATAATGATATGATAACACACCTACCTGGGCTCCCAGTTACTTCAGATCCAGTCTGCAAAATACCAAAAACGAACATCAGATACAAATTAAATATATGTGCAATGAAAAAGAAATCAGTAAAAATAAACCTTTTGAAACCAGGTTGTGGTTTTACCTTGAATATCATCTAAAACTCATAAAACCTTTCTCTATGAAGCTGAATGGCCATTAGTCTACAAATCACAACTTGAAAATCTCAGAACTCTCAAATTGTTATCCTGAAAACATCAGGATTTGTTTTTATTTCGGAGGATGTGGGAATCACAGGCAAGCTCAGTATTTGTTGTCTGTCTGTAATTGCCATTGAACTGACCTCCTTTAAGGCCATTTCAGAATCAAACATTTTGAAGTGGGCCTGGAGTCAAATGTAAGCTAAACCAGATTAGGCATGGTGTGAAAGTGCCGGTGTTGGACTGGGATGGACAAAGTCAGAATTCACATGACACCAGGTTATAGTCCAACTGTTACAAAGGAGCAGCGCTATGAAAGTTTGTGATTTCAAATAACCCTGTTGGACAATAACCTGTTGTCATGGGACTTCTGATTTACACCAGATTAGGATGGCAGATTTCCTGTTCTGAAGGGAATTAATGAACCAGATGAATTTTTGCAGCTACTTGCCATCATTACTGAGAGTAGCTTTACAGTCTCGACTTTCCTAATTAATTGAATTTAAGTTCTTGCAGCTGCAATGGTGGGATTTGAACCTGCATCTTTCCCCAACTCAGCATTAACCTGCGAATTTAGATTCTCCAGCATCTGCAGTTCCTACTATCTTTTGGATTACTAATTCAGTGATCTTATCACTACAGCACAAACTCACCTTCTTTTTCAGAAGTCATCCTGAATCCTCCAAAATACTCAGGCTGTTACCATGAGTACTCCAGATCATTGCAATATAACAAACAGGAAGACATGTGCAGCTCCATTAGCTTATTCCACCATTCACTTACATCCTGCTGTAACTCACTTTTTCTGCCTTGTGTCTGTATTCTTGAATAACCTTGCCTAACTAAAAAGATCAAAGTCAATTTTTGAAATGTTCTTTTGTCTAACCTCAAGAATATTTTGCATTAGACAACAGCAAATGGGCTGAGGGGCATCACACAGACAGTGGTTCATATGTGGAATCAACTGCCGGAGGAAGTGATAGACGTAGATGTGGTTACAACATTTAAAAGACAAATACGTGACTAGGAAAGGTTTAGAGGGCTATGGGCTAAACACAAGCAAATGGGACTAGTTTAGTTTGGCAAACTTGGTCAACATTAACGAGTTAGACCAAAGGGTCTGTTTCCATCTGTATGACTCTATAATTCCAGCTTTCCACTGGCCTTGTGTGAAGAATTACATCCTGATTTGTCATCCATCTCTAATTATAATGTCATCACACTTTGTTCTGGACCCTAGTTGTGATAACTACTTTAATCAATTTAAACACCTCAATTAAATCACCCCTTATTCTTCCATACTCAAGAGAATGCAAGACTGGTCTTTCCAACAAGATCTCATAATTTCACTCTCTTATCCTTAATTGGCTCTGCATTTGTTTGCATACTATTCGTGAGTGATATAGTGATAATGTCCCTATCTCCAGACCAGGAAGCCCAGGCTCAAGTCCAAACTGCTTCAGAGGTGAGTAATAACATCTCTGAACAGGCTGATTAGAAAATATCTCCAGTCGCAACTAGCATCAGGTGCTTTCAGAGACAAAGGTCCTTGTAATGCAGTAATAATATCCCCACCCCTGGGCCAGGAAACTCAGGTTCATCTACCAACTGAGCTGTCTAATAAAATCCCTGAGCAAATTAACTAGAAACTGTCTTTCCATCTTGAGATGCATCACCCAGAACAATACTGTAATATAATCTAACCAGAGTGTTAGAGATAACAAGCATGGGGCTGGATGAACACAGCAGGTCAAGCAGCATCATAGGAGCAGGAAAACTTGACGTTTCGGGCCTAAACCCTTCATCAGAAATGGGGGAGGAGAAGAGGGCTCTGCAATAAATAGGGAGAGAGGGGGAGGTGGATAGAGGATGGATAGAGGAGAGGATAGGTGGAGAGGAGGCAGACAAGTCGAAGAGGCGGGGATGGAGCCAGTAAAGGTGAGTGTAGGTAGGGGGGTAGGGAGGAGATAGGTCAGTCCAGGGAGGACGGACAGGTCAAGGGGGTGGGATGATGTTAGTAGATAGGAGATGGGGGTGTGGCTTGAGGTGAGAGGAAAAACAGGTTAGGGAGGTGGAGATGAGCTGGGCTGGTTTTGGGATGCGGTTGGGGGAGGGGAGATTTTGAAGCTTGTGAAATCCACATTGATACCATTGGCTGCAGGGTTCCCTAGCTGAATATGATTTGCTGTTCCTGCAGCCTTCGGGTGGCATCACTGTGGCATTGCAGGAGGCCAAGGATGGACATGTCATCTGAGGGTTGTTTTTTAATTCATTCATGGGATGTGAGTTTCACTGGTTGGGTCAGCATTTGTTACCCATCCCTAGTTGCCCTTGACCTAATATCAAGCTTAATCTAATTATAAAATCTATTCCAATCCTTTTGAGAATAAAAGGCACAAATCCACTACCCTTGTTCATATTGCTTGTAGTTGTTTACCAGCTTCTAGTGATAGTTGCACTTCAGTATCTAACTTTCCCTGTTCCTCATAGTTTCTAACTTCATACCACTTAGAAAATACTCTGATCAATCTTCCTTGGGTTCAAAGTGGTGACACTTATGTTGACCTTTGTCTGCCACAGTTTATCCTAATTACTGATCTATCAAAGTCCCTCCACAACATTCTGCTTCCACTTACATTCACTGCAAAATCTAAATTTGACGTTATCTTTAAACTTGTTATTTTACCTCTCAATTCATCATCTAGGCAGTTTATAAATGCAGTGAAAAACTGAGGCTCCAATCCATATCTCTGGGACACCAGTAGTCACATCCATTATCCCCACCCGGTGTGTTTTATCTCTTCACCAATATACCCCATCCACTGCATTAGGGTGCCTTCAATTCCATGTACATTTATTTTGCTAATGGTTTATGAGATGAACTTTATCAAATGCCTTCAAAGTCCATATAATTAGCATCCACAGATACTCCCTCTGTCGCAGGTTCATTGCTGTATTGATGCCTGAAAAATCCCAGAGGTTTTAAGCTGTTATTAAAACACAAAATGCTGGAAATAGTCAACAGATGAGGCAGAATTTGTGGAGAGAGAAACAATAAATATTTCTGGTCAATTAACTTTAATCAGAACTGAGAAGTTGGGATATGTAATAGATTCTGAGCAATTGGGTGTTGGACAAGAAGAAAGGGAGGTTTGCAATAGAATAAAGCCAGGAAAGATTGAAAAACAGAAGAGTTAAGCTTAAAAGGCCAAAGTGAGCAGTGAGCAGTGATGGAACACAAGAAGAAGCAAATGATGTGCCTTGACCAGGTCAGCTCCCGGCTGAAAGCAAAATTAACAGAAAGACCAAAACATGCAAAGAAAATGAAACAAAATGAGTGCAGGGGGTGGAGGAATTTCACATAGCTAAATGCGTGAAATTGCTAAACTCAATGTTGAGTCCACAAGGCTGTAAAGTGCATAATCAAAAGATGTTCCCGAAGTTTATGCAAAGCAAAGAACTGCGGACACTGAAGATCTGAAACAAAACCAGAAAACTGCTGGAGAAACTTGACAGCACTGGCAGCATCTGATTCTGGACTGGACTCAAAAGTTAACTCTTTCCACAAATGCTGCCAGATCTAATGAGTTTCTCCAGCAATTTCTGTTTTCTTCCTGAAAGTTTACATTGAGCTTTACTGGAACAGTGCAGCAGGCCAAAGACAGAGGTCAGCATGTAACAAGGTGGAGAGTTAACATGGCAGGTCTTTAGGAGGATGGGGTCATCTTTGCAGACTGAAGGGAAGCTTTTCTTTTGCAAATTGGTCCCCCAATCTCTACTTGGTCTCCATAATGTAGAGCAGACCACATTGTGAGCAGTGAGTACAATTTATTAAACTGGAAAAACTAAACATAAACCAATGTTTCACCTGGAAAGAGTGTTTGGGGCCTCAATGGTGAGGGCAGACTTGAAAGGAGCAGCTGTTACTTTGCAGGGAAAGGTGTTGTGTGCAGGATCATGTCTGACCTATTTCCAACACTCTTTTATTTCAAATTTCCAGCATTCGTAGTTTCGCGTTTTTTTTGATTAACTTTTAAACTGTGACCGTAAATACCTCAGCACTTATAAACTGTGACCCTAAATACTCCAAAACCTTAAAAGTGTTAATTGAATACCCCCCGAGCTGTTAACTTGCTACACTGTACAAGGGAGCACTCAATAGAAAGCTGAAATGGTAATACTGCACAGACCTCTGAATCCAGTCTGCTCAGCGTCCTGAACCTTGAAACACTGTAATGAAACTATTTAGAATGTCACCCTCCTGAAACACTCGGAAACTGCAAATTCAAAGCAAGATACATCTAACTCGCACGTACCGCTGTAGTCACGTTCACCGCTAATATTCCAACTGCGAACCATAGTGACAGCCGAACCATCACCGCGTCCGTTGACTTCCAATCTTACGAAGTATATGTTAAAATAAAGACGATCCTGTGGGATTTGATGACAGCGTCGGTCGGTCTCCAGGCTGCTATGGAAGGGACTTGGCGTGTTTGAAGGGAGCCCAGGGATTTTGAGGAAAGTGTCTGGCTCACAGAACTTGCACAGACACAAAGCCCAGGCTCTACCCTCTCTCCCCGGGTAATAAACTCCAAAATCCCCAGCAGGACCTTGACGTCAGCACGGAGACTGTAACCACATGCTCATACCAGGCTGCCAACAATTAAAAAAAAGGCAGACTTTCTTCGCAGAGAAAGAGGATGGATGAGGATCGCTACTGGCTGTTTAGGACCGTTGCATTTCTCAAGACCAGACCCCCTGCCCCACCATAAAGCTCTTAAAACTTCCTTTTAAAAAAAAACAGATGGGCAAGTAAGACAGAGAGTTACAAAGAGCTCAGATTCACATTTTTTCACAATCTCATAAAGCGCCCCACAATCATAGAGTCAAGGGCTGTACAGGATTCTGAGAAAGGTCACTGGACCCGAAACGTTAACTCTTGTTTTCTCCTTCACAGATGCTGCCAGACCTGCTGAGCTTTTCCAGCAACTTTGTTTTTGTTGCAAGAGCTGTACAGTATGGACATAGACCCTTCGGTCCAACTTGTCCATGCCGACCAGATATTCTAAATTAATCTAGTTCCATTTGCCATCATTTGGCCCCTATCCCTTGAAATACTTCCTATTCATATACCCATCCAGATGCTTTTAAAATGTTGGAATTGTACCAGCCTCCACCACTGCCTCTGGTAACTAATTCCATGCACACACCACCCTCTGTGTAAAAAAGCTGCTCCTTAAGTCCCTTTTAAATCTTTCCCCTCTCACTTTAAACCTATGCTCTCCCGTTTTGGACTCCCCCATCCCAGTGAAAAGACCTTAGCTTCTCACCCTATCCGTGCCCCTCATGATTTTATAAACCTCTGTGAGGTGACCCTCAGAGAATTACTTTTGCCGATATGACAAATACTGATAATCCACTTGCACACAGCAAAGTTCCAGAAATGGGATAAACTTTTTTTTCAAACTTCTGATGCTACTTGAAGAATGAACATCAGGACTTGGAACAACTCCTTGTTTCCTCTTTAACACCACCATGGGATATTTTACGGCCAACTGACCAGGAAAAGGAGGAGGTCAGAAGTTAGCATCACCTACAGAGTGCTCACTCACCACAGCTGAGTTGAAGGAGCAAGTTTCTGCAAATGCTGGAATCTGTACTGAAAACAAAAAATGCTGGAAATTACAGTGGGTCCGTCAGCGTCTGTGGAGAGAACTAGCTAACATTTCGAGTCTAGATGAGTCTTCATCAGTGCTGAGCTGTCTTTTGAGATGGACGTGACCTCAGATTCAGACAGGAGAACACAGAAGGTGGAAGCAAGATGAAAATTGCTTCATAGTAACTTTCTAAAGAGTGTTTAGTACATACTTTGCAAGGAGAATAATGCTGGGGGAAGAGAGACGGGAGGCAAAGATCCAATTGAATAGCTGCTTCAAAGAGTCAGCTCAGGAACAATGGACAAAATGGCCTATTACAATGCTACTACTATGACTTTGATATTTATGTCATAGTTTCTGCTGCTATTGCAGTTTTCAGTTATTAAAGAATGAAAGATCACCATGCGCTGTGTATCTGCTCTCGGATCCAGCAATACCTTTTGCACTAACATTTTACATAATGCTGTCAATTTCTATTTAAAGTGATTATTCAGCTTTGCCAGGAGTCTGCTTGAAAATTTTCTAATCATTGCAGATAGAGAGCTTATTAATTAAAATGCCCTTGAATGAACTTCATCATTTAGTTTAGTTGCATTTTCACAATAAACTGGAAATATGTTTCTATGCTGTGAATAATGAATTTGTTCTTGAATTCTTAAAAAGATTTAAATGAATAGAATAATTTCACTGCATAATTATCAGAGTTAAGTTATCATGGTTTAATATTATGATTTCACAAATCTTAATTCAGATTTTATTCATCAACACATCCTATATGGTACTGAGACACTATTAGTGTGCTCTCCAGTCAGTTGCTACCGTTGAACAAACAGTACAAAAAAAAGTATGAATTCCACTCAAGAATTCCATATTTGAAGATTTTTCTATATTCAATAAATTCTTCAGGAATCCACATACTATTTTCCTATACATGGAAGCAAGATGGAGGCAGAGAATGACGCTCCAACTGGAGCTCCTCTGCACCACCTGTTCTTTTTCTTTTCTTCCTCTCTGTTTTCCTCCTTTACTGCGTTTCTTTTTTTCAATTTTTTGACTTGGACTAACACAGAGAGGAATGGAGGAACTGGCAAGCCCCGGAAGTGAATCCCAGAGCAGGGAAGCAGTTTCGGAGTGGAGGCCAGTACAGGGAATCAAGTCCTGGAGCAGTGGTTGGCATGGGGAAGCAGTCCCGGAGCAGAGGCTGGTGCAGGGAAGCAGTCCTGGAGAAAACCTACCTTGGAGCAGCTGAGAGCTGGTGTGGAGCAGACTGGAGGCTGAGAGCGGAGCAGGGACAGTTGTTGGAATGGGGTCTGGCGCCACTGTCAGACCACGTATGGAAGCTCCTGTGCTGAGCTGTTACAATCTAATGTTTATTTGTAACTTGTTTATCTGACTGTAATGTCAACCCTTTTAACTAAGACTTATTTCTAACTTATACCATGAATCACTGTAAAGTAACGCGACTACTTTTCTTTTTTATTCCTCATTTTTGTATTTAAGATTTGTACCTAAGATAGCGCCATAAAGGGCGACATTGTAAAACTTTTCACTGTACTCCTGTACTTCAGTACATGTGACATTAAAGGATATTCTAGTTCTAAAGCTTTATTTCACAGAGAAAATGACTGTACTCTGATATTTTAATGATTACATTCATGCTAAATATAGAGAGACAAATCAGAGGCCTATGCCTGCAGCATTCAAATCCTTCCCACTTATTGTCATCCAATTAGTCAAGTTAACTTATGTCACAGGTTGTGCAGTAAGGTGTCTCAAATCAAAATAGCCCCTTTGTAACTCAGTATCAAATCCTGAGGACAGGCAGTTCAAGAAGGCACTCACCACCACTTTCTCAAGGGCAACTAAGGATGAGCAACAAATGCAAACCCAGCCAGTGACACTTGCGTCCCATGGGTGAATTTTAGAAAACACAGCATCCTGCACTCAAGCTATTGGTCGCTCATCACATGGTCCTAATTAGATTTCTGAATGACACTTAACCACACCATTGGAGGCAATGGAGGACCGAGAACAATTTGACTGGTTATTTCAAAGTCCCATTCCCCTAGCAAAATATTTGGGATGTAAAGAAGAAAAAAAGGCTTGCATTTAGATTGAGACTTTCAGAGCTTCGAACATGCCAAAGCACTTTGAGACAGGGTACAGAGATACAGACAGCCTCTGGTGATTGGAAGAACCCTAAACAAGATGTAATTTATATAGTAAATAAAAGCCAAAAGAACTGCGGATGCTGTAAATCAACAACAAAAACAAAGTTGCTGGAAAAGCTCAGCCGGTCTGGCAGCATCTGTGAAGGAGAAAACAGAGTTAACGTTTCACATCCGATGACCCTTCCTCTGTTCTGAGGAAGGGTCACCAGTCCCGCAACGTTAACTCTGTTTTCTCCTTCACAGATGCTGCCAGACCGGCTGAGCTTTTCCAGCAACTTTGTTTTTGTTCTTGTAATTTATATAGGATTAACACGGAGAACAGGAGAAACGTTTTAAGACAGAGCACTGTTAGAATTAGTGTTTGAAGTAGAGATTATGTCAACACTTCAGTATAGAATGGCTGAGAATGTTATGTGTTCGGTGAATACATTTTGCTTATGCTCTGTCTTTATCGGAGTTGCTTGTAAAATGGCTGCTTGCAGTGAGTGTACCTATGGCATAGGTCACATGACTTCAGCAAGCCAGGAAAGACTTCCAAAAATGCCATCCAAATGGAGAAGGTGCAATTAAGAAACTATTTATGTGGATAATAAGCATTAAAACAGGAATAGTTGAACTAAACTTTTATGTATACCCATCCTAAAATATAGTGCCTAATAGGAAAAATTACACATTTGTGTGGTTGGAATAGAATAGCATGGATACGCTGCTGCACTGAGACCAGCAATGTGATATTACTGAGATGAGATCAGCTACTGGTGTTCCTGGTCTAGGATGAGCCAGCTGGAGTTCCAACACCGGAAGCATTTTGTTACCACAGCCAAATTGGGATTAGTCTGCCGGTAGTACTAGTTATGACTCCACTGAAGTGCTGACTTAATCTGAACCCAAGATTTGTTGTTACCATTTTGAGTGGTGTTACATGTAAATCCACTGTTATCAGACTTTTGAACCGACCTCTGAAATGTTAATTCTGATCTCTCTCTCTCTGCACCATCTCTGTGGCTGTAACACTGTACTCTGCCCTCTGTTCTGCTACCCTGATGCACTTTGTATGGTACCAATTGCCTGCATAGCATGCAAAACAACACATTTCACTGTATCTGAGTACATGTGACAACATTCAATCAATCAATCTATCCAGGCAATCTCTAATAATATTCTGCCTGATAGGCTAGGTTCGGTCAAATCTGTTTATACGGAGTTTGAATCAGATTCTTGGTATTCACAGAGGGGAAGAAAGAGAGAAGGGGAGAAGGACAGGACAGGCAAAGGAAAAAAGAACTGAAAAGCAAAAAAAAAGCATACCTAATCACTTGATAGCTAATTAAATCTACTTACTGTTTTTAATGTAGGAAAATGTGGCAATTAATTTGCACACAGTGATTTCCAACAAAAAGCAATGAAATAAGTGTCTGATTATCATAGGTGTTGGCTGAGAAATAAGTTACAGCTGACCACCAAAAAAAATCTCTCTGGTCTTCTTCAAATAGTACCACGGTATCTGACAAGCACTTGGAATTTCTTTAGGGTTCTCTGCCAAATAATTGGCGAAAACATGTAGACATCCCCTTTCTAATGGAGGCATAAAACAGAGACAAAAGCAATAAAATTTGGAGACAGACAAGATGTAGAGGCACAGAGCAAGGGCAGAAGCAAGTCACTGTACTAATCAGGAGCGTAAAATTCTACGATATTCGGGGGCTGAAAAGTGTTTTATCTTGTTAGAAACAGACCCCAGGCAAGGTTCCTCAAGTTATTACAGTTCCAGATGGATACCACAAATTGTCAAGTTTCGTGGCAACAAAGCAAAAACTAGTTCCCCTTCTATATTCACCCAGCCTCCTTGGTCACAATAGGTTTAATTTAGAAAGCATCACTACCTTATGGATACTTATCCCTCAGAACAAATGAACTTATGTTTTAAAAGGATCGGGTTTACCAAGTTTTTTTGCATTAATAAAATATTGTACTTATTAGTTAATAAACATGAAAAGATATAACTACACAGCATACACACACAGAGATTAGGAGTAATAAATGAGTCCCAAATAAAAGCTAGAAGATATGTAGATCAGACACTCTGGGTCATTTGTGCAGAGTTGATAGTGGAACGTTGATGATTGAACTACTAATTTTAGGACTTTTGATTTTGCAGTTAGTGCGTATACTTCTGTCTGGTTGTTTTTTGATGGTGCTTTGTTGTTAATGCTCAGGGTGAGAAACTCCTTCTTCCCTGTTTCCTTCTGACTGACTTGTCAGCCAGCTGCTTTCAAGCACTCAGAGCTAGGGAGTCCTTTTACCTGAAACACAGAGGTGACTGGTTGGTACGTATACAAATATGACACATCTGCACCCAAGCCCGGATCAGTATACACTGTGCTGCCATTCACTAGCGCACCACTGGAGATCGCACCATTTTCCATTAGCACAACCAGGCCAGGGACACAGTCAGTTTTTTACCCTTCTTTGTACATTCATAGAAAAGCAAAACATAAAATAAAGTCTATAGCAAGTTACCTTCTGTTAAGAGCGATTGAGGTAGTCAAACCCCATCTCTCTGTTATGTCTATCTCAATTTGAGGGGTCCCTGACACTTTATAGGTACGACATTATATGGATCTCACACAGGACTTGTCAGACAGCACTAAATTTCATCTGTAGTCTTTTATTTGCCTGTAGCTGTCCTCTTTAAAAAGGAGACATATTTTGAATTAAGAGTTAAAAGCCTCTATTGTACACTGAAGTTCTGATCTGTTGTCATGAGTTTATAATAGCATATGTAAAATGAATTCCTTATCTTTTGCCTGCTGAATAAATGAATTTAATTAAAACATAATTGAAAATAACAATTTTTGAAGGGCTTTTGTGTGGCTGTGCAAAATTCAGATGTAAATTCTGACAACGAGGAGAAAGAGAAAAACAAGAACAGGGCTACCTATTGAAACTTCAGACCTGCAAAGTATTTTCTGTTAAACAATCTCTAATTAATCTGTAGTGAAGAAAATGTGAGTCAATTGGAGAAAAAAACTTTAATAGATATCCTTGTTGAATCTAGTAATGAAACAATATTTATTGTATTATAAATTGTGTTTATCTTTATATTTATCTCCTATTGTGAATCAGACTGCAGTAAAGGAGATTAGCATTTATTTAGATGTTGTCAAATGATCTGACAAAAGCCATATTAATTACAGTAGCATATTCTTACCTTTCTTTACAATCCTTGCAGCAATTGGGATGACAAGGTGTGGGGCTGAATGAACACAGCAGGCCAAGCAGCATCATAGGAGCAGGAAAGCTTGACGTTTCGGGCCTAGACCCTTCATCAGAAAATGCTTGCTTTACTTTTACTCTCTTGCAGAGTTGCTATAGGTATATAAACAGAAAAACAAAATGCCAGCAACCTAAGATAAAATTAGAATATGCCAGAAATGTACAGCGGCTCAGGAAGCTCCTGAGTGAATAGTTCTTCATTGTGTTGGGGTGTTGCAGACCCCATTTCTCCACCATAACAGGGACTAAACTGGGCTTCAATGTAAAACATTTATGAGATTGTGATGGCTATTTAAATAACAGGGGTGAGCACAAGTTGTCAGCAGCTCTGCAGCTGTATGGAAATAATGGTGCTGGGTAGTCGATGAAGTCCAGTACAGTCTCGAGGTGGAATGCAGTATTAGAAGAGGTCATCCTTTCCAGGAAAGAAAGAACTTGTATCTAACTGTTGTGGATGTTATTCAATAACACCACAATACTGCTGGAGTTGATTTTATATCACAATACTAATGGCACTGTGGTTGCATAGATGCACTGGTCGAGATAGTGCAATAGGTACTGTACTTATGGACTTGCATCGATTCGTGCACCTGCTTGAAGTACTTGAATGTGTG
Source organism: Ginglymostoma cirratum (assembly GCA_024137785.1). NCBI lineage: Eukaryota > Metazoa > Chordata > Chondrichthyes > Orectolobiformes > Ginglymostomatidae > Ginglymostoma > Ginglymostoma cirratum. The sequence goes on from JAHRHZ010000024.1 coordinate 7,872,805, forward strand.
AAAAAGATTTGATCTCATCAACAACCACCACCATCCAGGACAAGGGCAGAGAATACACCACCACCTGCAAGTTCCCCTCCAAGCCACTCACCATCCTGACTTGAAAATACATCATTCCTTTCAGAGTTGTTGAGTCAAAATCCAGGAACTCTCTCCATCGTGACATTGTGGGTCTACCGACACTAAATGGACTGCAGGGGTTTCTCGAGAGCAACTAGGGACAGGCAAAAAATGCTGGCCCAGACAGTGATGCCTACATGACAAGAGTGAATTTTTTAAAAAAAAATACAGCTCTCTCTCTAATGTTTGATTTAAACAACAGCTAACATCTCGGTTAAGTCTTCATTCACCTCCCGTTATTTTGAAAGGTATTTAATTAAACAAAGTAAGGTTTTAGGAGATAACAAGTAAAAAGGGACAACAAATTATATATGTGTTATTCAACTGACAAATTGTCAATGAGGAACTAAGAAAAAAGTACCTTATTCAGAGAATGGTTAGACTGTGGAATTCACTGCCACAAGGGAATAGTTGAGGATAAATACATTCACGGGGGTGTTAATTGTGAGAATAGTACTGATGCCCTACCCATAATCTTCTAAACCTTTTTCGATTTGTGAACCATTCTTTAGATTGGAAAATGGTGCATGCCACTCCACCATTTAAGAAAGGTGAAAGGGAGACCAAGAAGTTATAGACCAGTAAGCCTAACATCAGTCATCAGGAAATTCCTAGTATCCATAACCAATGATAGAGTGACTGTATACATTGTAAACTTGCATTTTATCAGGGAAAAACAGCACAAATTTCTAAATAGTAGGCAATATTTGATTAATAAGATCTGTTTTAGGACATAACCAAAGTAGTGCATAAAGAAGTATCTATGGAGGTTATTTATATGGATTTTCAGAACGCATTTGTAAAGCCGTTGTTGCTAACGTTGAAGTTCATGTTCTCAAAGTATTAAAGGGAACAGATAGGGTACATTGGAAAAATCTTTTGCTTCTTGATATTAAGTCAAGGACTAGGGACAAATCAAGAAATTAGAGCTAGACATTTAAAAAGTGATGTAAGGAAATGCTTCTTCACAGAAAAGGTGATATGAAATAGTGACTGATACAGGATCAATTGTTATCTTTAAAATTGAGATCGTTGCATTTTGAAAACAAAGATATCTAAGGATGAAGTTAAAGCTGGTCAGTTATGATTTTATTAATTAGCAAAACAGGCTTGTGCGGTTAGTTAGATGGCCTGTTCCTGTTTCTATGTTCCCATAGTACCTACATGATGCAGTGTCTGATGGCCAATGTCTCAGCTTGCTCTATAGCACAAGCACAGACACCTAATGTTTGGGTACAGCAGTGAAAATCCATAAATAAGTCACGTTTTCTTCCACTCGAATTCACACCGTTCTCTTGTGAGTTATGCTTGCTTCCATCAATGTTAAGACTGTTGTCATCACATCTTTGGATAGAGCTGATCAAAGAGATTTAGAGGATATCAAACAATCCAGCAATCTATCCTCCAACATGTTGCTAAAATTAACTTGGTGATGACCGCAGCAGAGAGGGAAAGTGGGGGCATGGAGCACAAACCTTCCATCCTCTCTCAAGATTCAGCATCCATTCTGCAGCATCTGCCCCTCCACCAAAGCACTTAGTGTCGTCTTTCAAGGCTATCTGCAGTCTCCGGCAGTGAAAGTTATCAGCCTTGCACTAGCCAAGCAGCAGTGATAACACCATGTACAAGAATAGGCCAGGACAAAGCACACAGAATTTGGGCATCAAAAGAATTGATGAGGGCGAATGGTTGAATTATTTGGTGTAACTCGTCAATAAGGTTTACAAATTTGGATTCAAATGTTTCTTTTGTGATGGCTTTTACATTAGCATTGTGTCCAGGGGCTGCTCTGATGATCAGTAACAGAAGACTAGCAAAGCATTGAGTTGCAGTGGATAGGGATTTGACTTTGCATTCATGAATATTGCAGTCAAATGAGTCAATTAGAGTGCTCAACCAGTAAGATAGTGCATTTCTTTTCTTGTCTCTACTTTCTCCTTTCCGCACTCTTCTTCATCTCTTTGTTCTTCCTTCTCAGTTGGTCACCACATAGCGAGGTCTGTGTCCTTGTGATAAAATCCATCTTTTTGTTTCCCTTTGTGCTGCGTAGGCTGGCAGCCTGCTGAGAGTATAACATTTAAGCACAATGTGTTCCAATACCTGAAACATTTGTTCCTCCCTTATAACATGGAAGGGACTCCCTTGGAGAGTTTTAATAGGTCATCCAGAACAGTTCAAGAGTCAAAGCCAATTTTATTAAGTGAGAGAGAATCAGAGAAGATGACACCATGATAGTTAAAGCAGTCAAAGTGGTAAGTTACTATTTTGGGCTACTAGTCCCTCAGGAGCAGCGAAAGAGGTTCCAGGTAGCAGAGGTACTATTATCAATGTCCAGGCTCAGAAGATGTTCAGAGTTGGTGAGAATGTGATGAGATGTCTCTAACTTTCTGTTGTAGGATATTAAGGCTCTGAGGAAGCACTGGGAGCTGTTGATTGTTCAGTGTAGCTACAAGTGGTATTAAGAGAAGCCCAGAAGCAGTATTTGCTTGATGCAACCAAGAGATATTGGAACTTGGAGAAACCCAGGGGCATGAAAGTTTAGTGAAGCTAGCAGTCTTCAAAAGATCTGGAAATGTGCCTGTGAGAAGTCGCCTTGAAGATCCAGTGCAACACAATGTCATGGGAAGAGATTGAACTACAAGGACATAAGCAGTTGTTGATGTTTTTGTTGATAAATTGTCTTGTGAGAGAATTCATAAGCTAGATCTTCAAAAGTGACAAATTGGAATCCCTTATAGAGGCAGCAATGTTTTTGACATTTGCTGAGCAGTGGTTTCCCAGTGACTAGTGGATTGCTGAGAAAGCAATTGAATCTGCCATGACTGCCATTGTTATTTAATGTGCTCTGTGTGCTGTTCAACCACAGTTAGCTTATGTTCATCTTCTGTTAATTCTAGATATTAGAGTATAAGTTATATGTATAATATAGCAGAGATAAAAGGTACTGCAGTTGCTGGAGAATCCGAGATAACAAGGCGTGGGGCTGGATGAACACAGCAGGCCAAGCAGCATCATAGGAGCAGGAAAACTTGACGTTTCGGGCCTAGACCCTTCATCAGAAAAAATTTTCTGATGAAGGGTCTAGGCCCGAAACGTCAAGTTTTCCTGCTCCTATGATGCTGCTTGGCCTGCTGTGTTCATCCAGCCCCACGCCTTGTTATCTTGTATAAAATAGCAGATTGTTTTACTCTTCAGACTGCATAGTAACTTTTAGTTTGTTCAAAACAATGGAATCTTGGTGGGTTTATTCTCCTGGTAAGTACCTGGATCTTGAACTTTGTTAATTGATGAAAAAATGATTTCAGGTCCCCTGTGTAGTTAGGGATGGACATCAAATGTTGGCCTTGCCAGTGATGCGCACATCTCACAAAAGAATATTCAAACGCTAAGATGTTGAATCTTTCCTCGGTCATTTCTTTCCATGATACTCTTGCAGATATTGATTTGCTCAATCACAACCTCACTTTCATCTTCAATGTCCTTGGCCACACAAAAAAACCCAGTTATCTCGAATCGATCATTCATCTGTTACAACCCACAACTAAACTTATTCATTTAATGCTAAGATCCTAGAGACTGTTGCCGAACAAAGAGACCTTAGAGTGCAGGTTCATAGTTCTTTGAAAGTGGAGCCACAGGTTTACAGGGTAGTGAAGAACGCGCTTGGAATGTTTTCCTTTATTGGTCAGTGCATTAAGTATAGGTGTTGGGAGGTCATGTTGCGGCTGTACCAGACATTGGTTAGGTCACTTTTGAAATGTTGCATTCAATGCTGATCTCCCTGCTATATGAAGGATGTTGTGAAACTTGAAAGGGTGCAGAAAAGATTTACAAGGATGCTGCCAGGGTTGGAGAATTTGAGCTATAGGGAGAGGCTGGATAGGCTGGGGCAATTTTCCCTGCAGCGTCAGAGGCTGAGGGGTGACGTTATAAAGGTTTATAAAATCATGAGTAGCATGGAAAGGGCTAATCGTCAAGGTCTTTTCCCCTGGGTAGGGGAGTCCAAAATTAGAGGGCATAGGTTTAAGGTGAGAGGGGAAAGACTTAAAAGGGACCTAAGGGGCAACTTTTTCATGCAGAGGGTGGTACGTGTATGGAACGAGCTGCCAGAGGAAGTGGTGGAGGCTGGTACAATTACAAAATTTAAAAGGCATCTGGATAGGTTCATGAATAGGAAGGGTTTAGAGGGATATGGGCCAAATGCTGGCAAATGGGATTAGGTTTATCTAGGTTATCTAGTCGGTATGAGTAGAACTGAAGTGTCCGTTTTAGTGCTGTACATCTCCATGATTGTTCGACTCTATGACTTCATTCCTTATAGCTCAATGGAAGCAATGTTTATAACTGGTGTTACTTCTTTCATTGCATGCCCCAGTCAATAGTTTAAGGCATTCTCTGACTGCATTCTTATCCTGATATAGGTAGATCTTTTTTTTCATTCCTCTCATTTCCGAAAGCTGGCACATCTCAATCAGAAACAGCTTATTGTTTCCTAATAAACGGTCAAGAACCACCATTGATAGATCTGCCATATATGTTGGAAAATATGACAATGCTTTTGCTGAAAATAACAAATGCTGGAGATCACAGCAGGTCAGATGTCATTCATGGAGAAAGAGCTCATATGAAGAGTCATCTAGACTTAAAACATTAGCTTGCTCTCCCTCTATGGATGCTGCCTGACCCGTTGTGATCTCCAGCATTGGTTGTTCTCAGCACAAATTCCAGCATTTGCAGTAATTTGCTCCTACGCTACAACCTTTGTCCTTTGCCTTTGTCATCCTGATACACGAAACATCCTGCATACTTTTTGCTGAGTATTCACTGCACTTAATGCCCCTTTCTACTTTTCAGCTCCCTATAATACAACATATCCTGAATATTTAAGACTCTTAACTGACCACATAAAGGTCTTCCGGGTCCCAACTCCCCACCTCACCCAATTTATTGCCTCTCTGCTGGAATAAATGGATTTAAAGATCTTTGCTCTTGTCTTTATGTATACCCATTGACTATCTCGTACAATCTCCATACCAACTATTGGCAGCAATACATTCACCCACAACGTATCAATCTTGAAACAATCTTTATGTATCCTCCTTGTTATATTCCTGCTTGATTTTAGAATGCTTCCTGTGACCTCTGTTTTTAATTGTGCTTCTACAGTCACCAGTTCCCTTTCCTCCCTTCCTCCGTCTTACTTAGTTACCCATCTTTGTAACTATATTGTAAAGCACCAATATGTCATTTTGTGTCTATTGTTATTGTTGAGGTAACTGACCCGTCTAAATGCTCGTTATAGTAAAATAAACTTATCTAGACTGCCTCCAAACATTTTTTCCAAGAGTGTTGTCTATGTTCAATGGTTTTAAAATATTAATTCACGGGATGTAATTTAAGTGCTTTCAGAGTCAACCACATTGCTGTGGATCTGGAATCACACGTAAACCAGGACAGCTAAGAACAGCAAATGTTCTTCATAAGTTGAACCAAGTGCATTTCAACACCAATCAACAATGGTCTTCATTAGACTTTTCATTCCAGATTTTTTTCTTTAGATTCAACTTCCAGCATCTGTGGGGATGGGATTCAAACCCAGTCCCAGAGTTACCTGGGTCCTCTAAATTCCTCGTCAAGGGACAACAGCACAATACCATTACCTCTCTATATTTGTTATCAGGGTCAATGTCATTAAGGAAGCAGCAAGATTACTAATACCACTATCCAGGGTCCTGAACAATGTCTCTCAATTTAGACATCATGGCTCTCCTTATACTTTTTTTTATTCATTCATGGAATGTGGACATCAATGGCTAGATCAGAATTTGTTGATTACCCTTACTGCCCAGAGTCAAGAATCAACCACATTACTGTGGGCCTGGAGTCACATATATGACCTTCCTAAAGAATATTAGTGAACCGATTTGGTATTTCCCCAAGAAGTGGCAAAGGTGTCTTGGTCATGATTAGTCTCTTAATTCCAGATTATTTCAATTGAATTCAAATTCTACGAAGGCAGGATTCAAACTGGGTTCCCAGAACATTGCCTAGGTCTCTGGATTAATAGGCCAGTGATAATACCATTAGGTCATCAAAAGCAGTGACTTTTCAAACACAGAAAGTAACTCAAAGAAAGAGGCTTAATCTGAACAGCAACTGCATGGCCTTTTCGTAAAATTAGGTATAAATAGCAATGCAAGTTGCTGGTCATGTCTTCAGACTCTACAGTTTACCAAATCATTTAACATTTTCATTCACTACTTTCTAACATGTTGTCTATCTATTTTCCAAGCTCCACAGTCTTTGTTTATATTATTGAATTTATTATTATTAAGATTACATGGGGATAATTTCTGAGCTTGGTTGGAAGATTGGCTAACCAACAGAAGCAGGAGAGTCAGGACAAATGGGTCTTTTTCTGATCGGCAAGATGTAATTTGTGGAGTACCACAGAGTTCAGTCCTTGGGCCCCAACTATATATGAATGCAGGGATAGAAAGTATTGCAGCCCAATTTGCAGGTGACACCAAAATAGGTTGAAAAGTAATTTGAAATAAAATATTGACAAACCGATGTGGATAGGTTTAATGAATGGACCAAAATTTGGTTGATGGATTTTGACACGAATAAGTGTAAAGCTACCATCTTTGGTTGGAAGAATTGAAAGGTAATTTATTTTCCAAATGGAGAGAAAATTCAGAATGTCGGTAATTAAGAAGCAAATGGAATAAAGTCCTTCATTGCCAGACTATTGGAATTTAAAAATAGGGAGATCATGCTGCAGCTGTATAGTGTGCTGGTGAGGCCATACTAGAGTGCTGTGTACAGTTTTGATCTTCTTACTTGAGAAAGGTGGTGTACAGGAAGTTCACAAGGTTGATTCCAGAATTGAAAAGGTTGCTTTATGAGGAGGGATTAAGTAGACTTGGACCGTACTCACAGGAATTTAGGAGAATGAGGGTGGATATTGAAAAAGCACAAAATTATGAAGGAAGTAGATAAGATAGAAGCAGAGGGGTTGTTCCCATTGGTGGGTGAAAGTAGAACTAGGGGTCATAGCCTTAAATTAAGGGGAAGCAGATTTACAACTGAGTTGAATGGGAGCTTCTTCACCCAAAGGGTTGTGAATTTATGGAATTCTCTGTCCAGTGAAGCAGTTGAGGCTACCCTGTTGAATGTTTTTAAAGCAAAGATAGATTTTTGAACAGTAAAGGAATTAAGGTGAGCCAGTGGGTAAGTGAAATTGAATCCATGAATAAAATAAGTCATGATTTTATTGAATGGTGAGGCAGGATCCTCAGGCCAGATGGACTACTCCTGATCCTATTTCTTATGCTGTCATGTTCTCATTGCAGAGGGATCTGGGTGTCCTCTTCTTAGTCCAGTTTTCTTATTGAAATGACCCAAATCCTCCAGGATTTCAGAGTTAGCTTAATCAGCTCAACCCTGAAATGGAGCTAGCAAGAGTGGTAATGCAATCTGTAGGGCTGCCTACATCCTGCTCATGTCCCATTGAAAATAGCCAGATATGGATACAATAATCCCAGAATCAGGTCCTGCCTTCCATTATTTGGGGCTGCCAAGTTGTCTTGATTTAGTGGACATCTTGACCTAAACATTTGGTTAATTTATTAGCCATTTCATTTCATTTCATTCCATTATGTTTTCACCTGCTTCTGCCTCCAATGGGTCCATGTTTACATTTATTAGTCTCTTCTTATTTGAATACTTTCTTGTATGTCTCTAACTGACCTCATGTCATATTTGTATTCCTCTATACTTATTAATTCTTTGCACTAACATTGCATTTTCTCTATTCCTCAGGCAATATTACAAGCCTCATTCTTTGATTAATATTACCTTTAACTGCTCCCAACAGACTTCATTGGATTACTTTTGTCCGGGAGCAGAAATTCCTCATCGTTTCTGACTTAAATGAGAGACTTCCTTGAAACTGAGCCCCATAATTACGGTTTAAACTGTTTGCTTTAATACTCATTATAGGATTCCTTCATATTATGATCAATCTTCTCAATAATCTCCTTATTACCAGGCTGTTTATTAACCCTTTCTCTTCAAAAAGCACTAGATCCAAAATAACCTATTCCTGAAATGGTTCATCAGCACACTGATCTAGCGTGTGTTCCAGGAACTCATCCTCCACACTATAATTTTGAATCTGTTCTGGCCAGTCTAAATGCAGTTTGAAGTCTTTCATGATTATTGCATTATACATACCAGTTTAGCTCTAATTTTCAGACGTATACTCTGTCCTACGCTATAACTATAATTGGATGGCTTTTCAGCAACACACCAATGTTTTCTTGTTATTTCTTAGCTCCACTCCAACTGATTAAATTTCTTGATTTTCTAAGCCAAGGTCCTTCTTTCTTTACTGTCGTTAATCTGTCTACATCCATTACTATCAGGGCTATCCCTTCCCCATTGTCATTTTGCATACCTTTTCTAACAGTTAAGCACAGGAATACTTAGTTCCCAGACTTGACTATTTTGTAACCATTACCTGGAATGGCTGTTGGATAAAATCTATTAATTTCAAGTAGTGATGCTAATTAATTTATGTTGTTGTGAATGCTTCATGTATTCCAAATTATTGCTTTGCAGCTTTGACATATTTCTAATTTTCCTGATCTCACCATTGTCACTACCACCTTACTACCTATGTTACTCTCACTGTCCATTCCTGACCCACTCTGCATATATATACCAAAGATGCTACACTGCTTCAGTGTTTTGAAAGTTCCTTTGCTTGAGTGACTGTCTGTGTGAAATTTGCACATTCTCCCTACGTCTGCTGGGTTTCCTCTGGATGCTCCGGTTTCCTCCCACAGTTCAAAGATGTGCAGGTTAGGTAGATTGGCCATGCTAAATTGCCCATAATGTCTGGGGATGTGCAGGCTGGGTGGATTAGCCATGGGAAATGCAGGGTCACAGGGATAGGTTAGGGGAAGTGTGTCTGAGTGGGATGCCCTTCGGAGGGTCAGTGTGGATTTGATGGGCCGAATGGCCTGCTTCCACACTGTCGGGATTCTATGACTTACCGTCATAAATCAAGGAAAAATTGGGCAGAAGGTTAAATGGGCTTACTGGAAGCCTACATAAAGTGAATTTTAGAAGATGCCTGAGTTTGATTGACACACACTTCAAATTCCCCCCAGCATTAATTAAATGTAACGTTGACTCGTATTATTTTAAGCTCCAGCAAATTCTGCATCAATAAGATAACCTATTGACAAATTTGACAATGCAAACCAGCATACACCAGAACCAGAAATCCATAATGCTATTTCAGGAAGGTACAGGATAGGAACAGCTATCATTTGACGTTTAACTTCAGACCTACTTCCAGAAACATGAGGCACAGGCCATGGATATAGTACAATACCATGAATCATTTTATTGCACTTGAGAAATAAATATAAACATCCATAGTCTAGAATATACCCTTCTCATGTTTGATAACACAACAAAGGAACACAAATAATGGGGCAGATCCTCCAACTATAACAAATGAAGTTTATGTTATCATGCACGTATAAAAAGAATTTTACATGATAAGACAGTGGGTTGTGTATTTGACAGTAGCGTGTGACCAGATTTACCTCAACCATATGTTAAAGAAAGTGGGACATGAAACAATGTAGCAGGTACCTCAACCTCAGGATTTCAAGAGCAATGAAGTTTTTATTTTAAACATTAAGTTGTTATTGTGGTATAGAAAATGCAGCAACATATTTTCACACATCATCACACAAATAGTCATGGTATGGTTTTAGGGTTGGAGCTTGAAGGATAAATGTTTGCCAAGTCAGGAGAACTCTCTGACCTTCTTTGAATGGAATCTTTTACATTCATGCTCTTTCCTTATCTGACTCCTTAATGGGCTCACAATTATAAACCTGTCCACAGGTTGAAGGGATCCAGAATGCTCCACATTTAGCTTCAGGTACTCCTGACAAGATACAACTTGATGACATGAACCTAACTGAGGTAGAAGCAGGAAACAACACACTGCTTGATACAATGCTACAGTTCACTTGAAAGCGATGCACAAAAATATCATGGGGTTAAACTTGGGCATCATTTCAAACTAATATTGACTTGTGCTGATTTTAAAATTTCCACAACTAAACCACCGAACAGCTAAACATATTGAGGTATTTTTCATACATTACCCGTGCTTGTGTTATGTTATACAATATTAAGTTTAAAGTACATGGACCTTAGTCCTAATGTGAAGCATGTTTCTACATTGAAAAATTCTCAGTACATTAACCTAGGTCACTTTACATAGAACAAGCTCACACTCCTCCTAGTGTTGCTAACTAGTCAAATTGTCCATATTTCTGAGAGACAAGAAGTGGTGCTTACAAAGTAATGACTTAAGAAAAGGTTAAGTCACAAAAGCAAAAATATAAATGCTACAATTGACTGTTAAGCGTAGAAAAACATTTGACTGAATGTTATTTGCAAAACAATACATGTTCTTCAGGAAAACAGGTGCAATTTTATCACAGTATATCAACTTGTGAATTAGTGGATGGACATTTCAGTTGGTGTTTTGTTGAGTGAGATTCATGATGCCCAGTCCACCATGGTGTGAAATGACTTTTTCAATTCAATCTTCTGTTTTTCACCTCAATAATTACACACTCAGGTTCTTGGCATGTTTCTCTGAGAATTAAGTGTCTGAAAAAGCAGAAGTATTCGCTACTGCCAGGACCTTCCATGTTTCACGTGGCTGGCACCACATGTAGAGCTCAATAGAGCTTAAAACTGAGCACATAGCACAGATGAAAGGAACGGTCACCCTTTGCTTGACAGACAGAGGCCTAGAGATGTGGTGGATAGGCTGGGTGGAAGACAGGGCAGTCTTTCACGAGCCCATACGGGATGTTACCAAACTAAAGCAGTCCAATCTGGTCACAGGTTGCAGACTGGATTGGTGCTGTGCCCCAAATGAAGCAGGCAAACTGGAGGAGCAGTACCTCATATTCCACCTCGGGAGCCTACAGCCTAATGGCGTAAACATGGAATTCACCAGGTTTAAAATCTTCCCACCCCAGCCTCACCCCATGTCCAACCCTCCCTCTCATCCCTACCTCCTTGACCTGATATAACCTGTCCATCTTCTCTCCCACCTTTCCACCCCACCTATCCCACTGGCCAATCGCTACCACTCCTGACCTGCACTCACCTATCACCATCCCACCTGCCTTCCCCAGCACCACCACTCCTCTCTATTTATTTCCCAGCTCCATTCCTCCTCCCCCATTTCTGAAGAAGGGTCCCGACCAGAAATTTCAACTTTCCTGCTCTTCCGATGCTGCCTGGCCTGCTGTGTTCCTCCAGCTCCACACTGTGTTGTCTCTGACTCCAGCATCCTCAGTTCTTGCTACCTCAGGAAGATGTTCAATGATCTTTTGTGTTCCACAAGGGTATGTGTGACTATGTTCTCTGTGCTACCTCACACTCACAGAGCCATACTCACTCTAGCACTACAAACTAAAACTGATGGAATACATCTTTCATTATTGCATGCATTTTGCCCACTGAATAGCATTCGCCCATCTAATCCTCCAAATAACTAACTCTTACAGGGCCTTTGCACTTCCTACTCACCCCTTGAGGATACCATAGTGATGCCTGTAGGTGCAGGTTCTCATCTCTCTCAATCTTGCTTTCTCTCTCTCTCTCTCTGTCTCTCCCCACAAGGTATCTTCACCTGCTGTTTATCCCTTTGGAGGCTGGATGGCAGCCGCTGGGGTGAGGGGATGGGGGGTTGCAGGTACTGCTCCAGCTGGACTTGCTGATAAAGTTATAATTGCTCTCTCCTTCTACATTCAGAATTGCACCAAAGGGCAGAATGACTCCAGCAACAGCAGTCTTCATGTGGGATCCATGAGCAAATAATCTGGTGGGGAATGTAGGAGAAGACACAGAAGGGACTACCCTAAGCCTGCACATCTATCACAAAGAAGCCTCATGTTCACAACGAGGCACAGAATCTTCCCAAGGATGTCATTGTCGTGCCTCCATTAGGAGCTCTGATGCATGTCACCTTACCCAATTATATGATGCACAAATAAAGCTTTCATGCTATATTGCAGGAGTAGAATTCTGCCAGTAAGCCACTATTATAGCCCCGTCTGCCCCAAAGGAACGGATACCCTCAACATCACAAACCACATCCTTGCACATTTCTCATCCAGACTGTGAACAGACAGCTGCAACATCTTCCAATGCTTGCTATGGTTGTGAAATCAGAACTTTAGATTCTGCTTGGTTCTCATTGCAGTTGTATAGTTAGCATGACAAGGAGGTGAGTAGTGTGGAAAATTTAATGGTCATGATTGCTGAAGCAATAAATTTTAATGTATATTCATGGTCAATTAATGACCTATTGGTGAAGTGAAAACTGGAACCAGATGGTGGCATTAATAGAATCAGTGAAGGATAATTACTGCAATTGTCCTTACAAGTACTTCCAATTCAAAAAATTCTACTCCAGCCCTAAAGAAAAAATGTAACTGCCTCTGGCCATTTTGTATGTGGTACCCACCATTTTGTGTAGTTATTACATAGATGACACTCAATCTGACATGGCAAGGTTTGTCTCAGTGTGAATGACTTGCTGGCTCCATATGTGACGTACAAATATCCTCCATGCTTTTTGCTCTTCTTGGTGTTGCTGTCCTTGCAGCTGTATGAACTTTCACCTTCTCCCATTTCCATTGAGGTCATTTGCATGAATAATAATGTCTCCATTTCACCTGAAGAGATCATGCTGTTGGAAATTCCTATGCTTTTGTTTGCCATACACCCTCCCCATTTAGAAATCGGAGTTATCATGGCCTGTTGAAACCATTCCTCCCCATCCCTTCCAGAGTTTCCTGTTCCCTCCTATTTTCTATGAGTTCTGACTCTACTACCTATAATTTCCCCACATGATAGTCGCCTTTTCCTCAGTGTCCCAGTACAAAGAAGTCCATCCCTAGTAATCTGTAGGACTACCCCCTGATAAGTCCCAAGCCCTGAGGACTGAAGTGTGTCCCTCACCTACCACTTCCCTCTCCCAGATTGACTTGGCAGGTCAGCCCCAGCTGACCATTGCGCAACTCATTGACAGATGTCTCAACAGAACCTCAATCGAGTTACCTGTGAGCCCCAGACTGCTTACACTTGACCTTCAAGACTGACTCCTGAACTGCAAGAACACAGATCCCCAGATTCTCATACAACTAAGTGCCTGACTAACCATAAGCAACCCCCCTGACTGCAACAGGGCTGGATTAAGAAAGTAAGCTAAAAGTCACGGGGTGGGTGCATCTAGGCTCGAACGTAAAGGAAACTCCAAAGCTACAACCTTTGAAAATGCTCACTTCACTAACCTGAATTAACAACTGCACTCATTCTTGCCATACCACTAACATTTAATGCAATAGTTTTTTGTACTGAAAGCGGAAAGATTCAGATATTTGGATGATTTTAAATTTTAAAAAAGGCTAACTTTTCTTGGGTCCAAATTATCCAATCATTTGCCCAAAGGAAGGAACCTTGTAACCTTGCTGTTGTTGCCACCTGTAACGCATCCTGCACATGGAGGTAGATTCTGGATCCTCAAACTCTGGAAATCCCAACTTGTCCAAGATTTCAAAGACTCCTGCTGGAGCAGCCACCTGTAACAAAATAGACAAGGGAATTATAGGGGACTGGATTTGATTCTGTCTGATTCTGCTCCCTGGGCTCCAGTCCATGTTCTTGGGAGGGTGCTGTTTAACAACGATAGTGAACTGCAGCCAAGGTCTTTGTTCAACAAGTGGAAGCTCATCAGTAGGACAGAGGAGAACCTCAGCAACACAGCACCCTTATAGGAACACCCTTAAATCTGTAAAGTGATTCCCCACTAGTGACCTCAATCGAGTCATTGGCCTGTGCTGTGGCTCTTGGGTTGACTATGTGGAAAGAGAAGTTTTAGGCAATGCTAAAGTAAAACAAAGAACTGTGGATGCTGGAAATCTGAAACAAAAGCAGAAGTTGCTGGAGAAGCTCTGCACATCTAGAAGCATCTGTGGAGAGAAAGCAGAGTTAACGATTTGAGTCCAGAGTTCTGGAGTAGAGTCACTGAATTCGAAATATTAACTCTGCACTCTCTCCACAGGTGCTGAGTGTATCCAACAGTTTCTGTTTTTGTTTCAGAGGTAGGGTCCCGTCATTTCCTGAAGGCACCTCCAAAATGTTTGCACCACTTTCTGGGGAAAACCAATTTTCTGATTAATTTCATGGAATATAGTTTAAATTAATAGAACATAGAACATAGAACAGTACAGCACTGTACAGGCCCTTAGGCCCACGATGTTGTGCTGAACTTTTACCCTAAACCTAAGGTCTGTCGAACTTCCATCCCTACCTTATACCATCATCCATGTGCCTATCTAATAGCCACTTAAATGCCCCTAATGAGGCCGACTCCGCTACTCTCTCCAGCAATGCATTCCACCCGCCTTCCACTCTCTGAGTAAACAACATACCTCTGACATCTCCCCTATATGTTTAATTTATTTCTACATCCATCATAAAAGTTGGATGTAGGTCAATTTAGCACAGTGTATCCTGTCTCTAGGGAACTGGCTTCTGTCTCTGTTATAAGCGTTGTTCTGATTTCACGTATTAGGACTGCACATATCAATTAACATGAAGTAGCAGTGGTTTTCACAAACGATGAAATTTACACAATGCTTTCCATTTCAAAAAATAATGAGCTCCAACCTGCAATGATATTTTTAGAGCTTTTTTTTTGCAAACAGTCCTGACATTATGTAAATACCAACTGACAACCCAGAGACACAAAAAATAAGACAGGTTTTCTGAGTCACTGAACTACTGTATTCCATTACTAGTCTGGGAAAATATTCAAAGCTAAAAAACAAAGAATGAAATGGAACATATTTCCATATGTGCAGATCATGGACACTAATCCTTTTTTAGCTACAATGACATTTCTAGCTGGTCTTCGGAGTTTGTACAAGACCAATACTTAATATCAAAGAGGCCCTGAAAGTATGAATTGAGTTCCCATTGCTTGATGTTTCTAGGAGGACTGCTGCTCTATACATAAGTGTCCTTTGTCACAGATGAATGTGATATACAGCAGTGCAAATAAACTGCGACTGAAATAGTTGTCTAAACCCAGGAAAAATTAGACGGCAAAATATGTTTCTTTACTTTAGCAGTGAAAACCCACCCAGCCTCTCTTTCACTAGTTGCCAGGGTAAATTTTGCTGAAAGCAGACTGTCTGAAATCAGGCTTGATCATAAATGAGCAGTGTTGAACAGATTTGTTTTCTGCCAAGAAAGTAATCAGACCAGATTTCTTAAAGATTCAGAGCATGCATTTTTAGTGATCTCTATAATGTCTTGATTATCACATCCAAAAAGATCTCCTCCTCCATTTTAACACAAAACCGTAGTTTCATATTCCCCTCTGAGCTTGACAATGGTGTGATTAGATGCCACTCCAGAACTCAAGGAGTGCTACATTGGTGTGGACGCTGCATTTTGGTGAGGTATTAAATTGACACACTGCTCCTCAGCTGGGCATAACAAATGCAATACTGTTTTTGTTTTCTTCTTAATTAAAAAAAAAAGAGGAATTTCTTCTTAGTCCTGGATGACATTTATCTTCCAACCATGGTTACCAAAGCAGACGACTTACCTCAAGGTAGCTTGTGGGATGTCTCTGTGTCCATAATGACTTTTTTTTTTGCCTCTATGAGAACAGTGACCACAGTATAAAAGAATGGGATAAGGAATCAGAAGTCAATGTATACACGTGAATTATTCTTCCCACATTTGTATCATGAAACAGGGGCAGGGTTTTCGCCAACCTCTCAGTCCGGGGTATAGAGTTGCACAAGACTGAAAGCTTGTGCCTTCAGTTGGCATGTTGACTTGCCAGCACCATTCCACCAACAAACCCACAATCTCATACAATGAGCAACCCATATATGGCAATTGTGGCAAAGCCAGTCTCTCTCAGACTGGTCACTTCGGCCATCAGCAAAGTTGATCGCAGTTGGGATAGTTTCAGTTTTCACAAAGTTTTTTGAACTGTGCTGTATTTTGGCTTGACATGTTAAACTGAGGCTCAGTCTGTCATCTTGGACCATTTAAACTGTCCCATTTGTCAATGGATTCAATCTACTGCATTCCATCATCATGTTACGGAGATGGAAGAATGTCAATGGCAATAGCAATGAAAATGGAGGCAGACAGATGTGAAAATATGTGTTGCTGGCTGGCGCCAGTTCGCTACCATCATTGCAACCCCTCCCACCCAAGGCCATCTTCCTAGAGGCTGTGTCTGTGTCCTTAGGGGTAATCATGCACAAACAGCAGAGAGAAAATGAGTGGTACTTAATGGCCTATGAAGACCTGTTGTCAAAGAGGGGGAATTCCCTGCTGCAAACCAGGAACTCGTGTGCCAGATGGGCTTTGAGGCCCTGTCCACCTCCCTAGTGTCCGCCTCTGACAGCACAGTACCAACACAGATGGAAAATCCCTGCCCTAAAGGCAAAATTACAGCTGGTACGCAAGGTGGTGTCCTGTGTAAATTCTAACCTATTTCCTCTGTTAGATGGTTAGAGACAAAAGAAAACTGCAGATGCTGGAATCCAAGATAGACAAACAGGAGGCTGGAAGAGCACAGCAAGCCAGGCAGTATATGGAGGAAAGGAGCATCCCAGGTCTCTGCCTTTTTCAAAGAATGCTCTTCCCCCACTTCTGTCACCCAGACAGCCCTCCAATGCACTCCTCCATTCCCCACTCCATGGCTCTTAACCACTCCCCCCTCCAAACATAATAAAGATAGGGTCCCCCTTTTCCTCACTTTCCACCCCACCAGACTCCACATCCAACGTTTCATCCTCAAACACTTCCACCAACTCCAATTAGACCCCACCACCCGGAACATCTTCCACTCCCCACCCCTCACTGCCTTCCACAAGGACCATTCCCTTTGCCACTCCTTAGTTTGTGCCACACTCCCCACCAACCACTCCAACCTGCCCGGTACCTTCCCCTGTAACCGTAAAAGATGCAATACCTGCCCACACACCACCTCCCTCACCTCCATCCAGGGCCCTAAACAGCCCTTCCAAGTGAGACAGATCTTCTCCTGCATCTCCTCCAAATTAGTCTATTGCATCCGATGCTCCCAATGTGATCTTCTCTACGTTGATGAGACCAAACGTAGACTAGGTGACAGTTTCACCGAGCAACTCCGCCTGGCCCATAACAGTCAACCTAATCTCCTGGTCACTGCCCTTTTCAACTCCCCGTCCCAACTGCCTCTCCAACCTGTTTGTCCTTGGCCTCCTCCAGTGTTGTAGTGAATCAAAATGTAAATTTGAAGAACAACACCTTATCTTCTGCCAGGGCACCCTACAGCCCGGAGGCCTCAACACTGAGTTCTACAATTTCAAATAATCTTGCCATCCATTCCCCGCCTCCCCTTCCAGCCCCACCTCCTTCCTTCCATTCCACCTTCTGAACCTCCCTGCCAGTCACCAACCAGATTCATCCCTCTCGTCGACCGACCAGGTCGTACCTACTACAAGTGTCCACCTATCACCACTATTCCACTAGCACCCCTGTTCCCCCGTCCTTATCTGCAGCTCCCCCTACCCACTCATCCAGTCCTGAAGAAGGGTAATACCCGAAACATTGACTGCTCCTTTCCTCCAGACGTTGCCTGGCCTGCTGTGTTCTTCCAGTCCCCTGTTAAATGGTCCTTCTCTCCTTGCTCTTCAGTCCCTGAAACTTCATGGACCTAGTGTTTTCAAGCAACACAGAATTACCATGAACTTTGAGATTTGTACACAGTGAAATTTCTTTCAAAATATGCTGTGATTACTAGCTCTGGCAAAGTCTTTAACTAAACCCACGTGCAGCATATCACATCAAGGTGTCACTTCACGACTGCAAGAAATTCAATCAGAGTGCATTCATCACATTTGAAGCAACATGTAACGATGCCAACATGTAGTCTGCTGAAAATTCTATATTAGTTTATTCCACATTAGCTCTATATTTCACACGAAGAACTAATGTTCCTGAAGTACTTCTGAAGAACATTTGCTTGGTAGGCAGTCGTGTAAACCAGTGTGTGAGCAATGGAGGCTGCTCAGCAATGAAAGGAGGCAGAAGACTTGCATTTATATTGCATATCTCAGAGCCTCAGACCATAAATTACTTAACAGCTTGTGAATTCTTTGAGATGTTTATTCACCTTCGCTTTATTCGGTAAATCGAAGATGCTGATTTGCTCACAGCAAGTTTTCATAAAAAGCATTCACGGAAGCGATTCAGAGGTGCAGTTCGAGGAATCTATATATTGACCAGGACAGTGGGAGAACTCTGTATCTCCACTTCAAGCAGAGCCCTAAAATCTTTAACATCCATCCAAGATGGCAGACCTAGTCTCAGTTTCACATCTCAGCCAAAGTACAGCAGTCAATAATTCAAAACCTCATGAAAACTGCACTGAAATCTTACTACATTTAAGACTCCAGACTAGCTCAAATTTATTGAGAATGGATGATGAAATGCAGGCCATAAAGCATTGTTGTAGCCCTGTCCATAGGTGAGGGTTTCATCAGCAATTGAGCTGAAACGATTTTTGACAGCCATATGATGGAGGTGGAGGAAGATGATCTTTGTGGTGGAGGAGTTATGAAATCAGGGCCATCTTGAATATTATTTATGATCATGTTCAACCTCAGATAATTGCCAGAGAAGGAGATGAATCAGTGAGAAGTTGCAGGTTATAGCAGGAGATAAAGATGTTGCTTTTGGTTTTCTCAACATGTGCAGCCCATGCTATAAATTCTATTCCAGCAACAATTCCATCTCCCTTTCTGGCAATTGTAGTTCCTGATGTTACGTTAGTGTATAATATCAATGACATGCAGCACATTGTAATATTGGAACAGGATTGGGCCATTCAGCCCCTTCAGCTTGCTTGCCTTCAACTATAATATGGCCAAAATCTATTTTAACTCCATCTGGTTGCCTTGGTTCCATAAGTCTGAATGCACTTACCTAACAAAAATCTATCCATCACAGTTTTGAAATTTTCAATTGATTTAGCCTCAATATTTTGAGAAGAAAAGTTCATATTTCAATTACCATTTGGGCAAAATTTTACCAAGAATTAGCTAAGTGTCAATTCTGGGGAGTTTCAAGGAGGGTTTCTCCTTATGAGCTCCAGTGAATTATGTGAACAAACTACAAAGAACAGTAGAACACAGGAACAGTCCCTTAGGTCCACCACCTGCACCACACATGATGCCTTTCTAAACTAAAAAACATTTGTCTCTATGCAGTCTGTCCATCCTCCTATTCCCTGCCATGTAACTGTCATGCCTCTTAAATACTGCAATACTATCTGCTTCTACCACCTCTTCTGGCAGCATATTCCAGGCAATTACTACCCTCTATGTAGAAAAAGACTTGCCTCTCACATCTCCTCTAACCTTAAAGCTACGTCCCCTAGTAACTGATATTTCTACCCAGGGAGAAAAACACTCTGACTATCAGTTCTATCCATGCCTCTCATGATGTATAAACATCTATTAGGTCTCTCAGCCCCCAACAAATCAAGTGGAAATAAACCAAGTTGTCCAATCTCTCCTCATAGCTAATATCCTCTAAACCATCCTGGTGTACCTTTTCTGTACCCTTTCCAAGGTCCCCACATCCTTCTGGTAGTGTGGTGACCAGAACTGTATGCGATATTTCAGATATACTCTCCGTCCCGACTAATGATGGCAAGCATTCTTGAGTGCTTTATCCACTTTCAGGAAACTGTGGACGTGTATGTCTACATTCCTCTGTATATTAATACATCCAAGGGCTCTGTCATTTACTGTATATTTCCTTCCTGCATTGGACCTTCCTAAATGTAGTTATATATATTACAAACAACAGGAGTCCCAGAACTGATCCCTGTGGAATACCACTGGTCACAGATCTCCAGTCAGAAAAACACCTATCCAATGCTATTCCCTGTCTTCTATGACCAAGTGAGTTCTCTATCCATCTTACCAGATCACCACAGATCCAATGTGGCTTCACCCTCTGTACCAGCCTGCCATAAGGGGCCCTGTCAAAAGCCTTCCTAAAGTCCATGTAGACAACATCCACCACCCTATACTTCATCAATCATCTTTGTCACTTCCTCAAAAATCTCAGTCAAGTTTGTAAGACACAACCTCCCCTGCACAAAGCCATGCTGCCCATTACTAATAAGTCCATATTTTTCCAAATGTGAGTAAATCATGTCCCTAGGAATCCTCTAATAACTTCCCTACCACCAGCTTGTAAATTCTCTGATTATCCCTGTTGCCATTCCTAAACAAAGGAACAACATTGGCTATTCTCCAGTCCTCTGGGACCTCTCCTGTGACTAAAGAGGATGCAAATGTTTTACACAAGGCCCCAGCATTTCCTCCCTTACCTCCATCAGTATTCTGGGATAGATCCCATCAAGTTCTAGGGACTTGTCGACCTTAATGCTTTTCAAAACACCCAACATCACCTCCTTTTTAATATTGACACACCCTAGAATATCAACAATTCACCTCTTTAGACTCACTATCCACCGCGTCCTTCTCCTTTGTCAAACCCGATGCAAAGTATTCACCCACTTCCTCCGGCTCCATGCATAAATTCCTTCTTTCGTCCTTGAGTGGACCTACCCTCTCTCTAGCTAACCTCTTGCTCCTTATACATGAAAAAAAACTTGGTATTTTCTTTAATTCTGTTTGCCAAGGCTATTTTGTTGCCCCCTTTAATTCTCCCAACTCCTTGTTTAAGTTTTTTTTTTCCTTCTTCCTTTATATTTTTCAAGGGATCTGTTTGTCTCCAATCTCCTAAACCTTGTGCATGCCTCCTTTTTCTTTTTGAGTAAATTCTCATCAAGGTTCCCAAATCTTGCCATTCTTATTGTACATTTTCACAGGAACATGCTGGTCCTGAACTCTAAGCCTTCAAAAGATTCACACATGACAGATGTGGATTTACCCTCAAAGAGTTGCCCCTAATTTACATTCCCAGATCCTGCCTAATACTGTGGTACTTAGCCTTCCCCCAATTTAGTATTTTCACTCGAGCACTTCCACTTTCCTTATCCATAAATAACTTAAAATTTACAGATTTGTGATCGCTGTTCCCAAAATGCTCTTGCAGTGAAACTTCAATCACCTGGCCAGACTGAGTCCCCAGTACCAGGTCTGGAATGGCCCTGTCCATAGTTAGATTATTGACATAATGCTTCAAGAAACATCCTCCTGAAAGCAGCCCCACACCACCACCCCACAGCCCCCGGCATTGAAGTAGTCCCAGTCAATATAGGGGAAGTTAAATCACCCACTGGAATAACCCTGTTGTTTTCACATTTTTCCAAAATCTGTCCATGTATTTGTTCCTCTATCTCCTGCTAGCTATTGGGAGGTTTGTAGTACAACACCATCAAAGTATCTTACATAATTCTCCATTATGTACGCACTTCACCTGCTGTACTTAACTACCATGTGCTCACCAGCAGGGGGAGTATTTATACCTGTTGCGATCTTCTGGGATTCCCAACTCCGCCATCATATTTAAAGTCCAGCTGTGGACCAGGTCAAACACTGCTAGCTACAAATATATTCTATTTTGCTCAAAAAGTCTACAGACAGTCAGTCAATATGGCATTTTATAAATTCCTACTTTAGGAGTAAAACCAGTCTGACTCCAAACCAAAGGACAAACAGATTCTAAACAAGGCCTCACACCTAACATGCATTGTCTGGCCTAAAATGTCACCTCTTCTTTACACTGATAAAGCCTTTAGTTCCCTCAGGGCAGTGACTTGAAAGAAATTTGGGGATTTACATTTACATATTAATCAATTAAAACCTTCTAACTGCTTAAAGATTTAACAGCATCTTGGGTTTGTGTAATACATCCTCATCAGTTGTGTGACCCTTTGATCTATTACTTATAAATTCTGTGCACTCCTTTCTCACTTCACCTGATGAAGGAGCAGCGCTCAGAAAGCTTGTGTTTTCAAATAAAGTTGTTGGATTATAACCTAATGGAGAGTGATTTCTGACCTTGTCCACCCCAGTCCAAAACCAGCACCTCCACATCATTGCCACATATAACCCTCCATAGTACACGCCAGAAGAGGGAAACAGTGTTAAATCTGAGAGTATGTAGGTAGCCCAGGTGACACTTCATTGCAAATAGAATTTCACATTTGTAAAAGGTATTGCTACTTTATATCATCAACTATCTGACCAAATGTCATTACAACTGTAGCTACAAGAATCAAGCCATACAGGCTCACTATCCTTTGCACTGTATCATGTTAGAATGCTGCCTAAAGGAGTGCTAGTCTTTCCCTAACACCCAGCAAAGCAATGTATGTCATCAGTATTCAATGTGGGAGAATCATATGCAAAGGCTGTGAAGCCTTCAAATGGTTGAAAATGTTAAAGTAAGAACAAAGTACAGCAGATGCTGGAAACTGAAATGCAAACAAAAAGTGCTGGAAGGGTCTTTTTGAGTCCAGTGACCCTTCATCTGAACTGAAAATATCTGGAAAGGGTGGGGGCTGATGATGGAGTAGAACGAATAAAGTATAGAAGGAGCAAGGTGCAGGAGGGTGGTCTGGGGGCAAGAGCGACAGAGACAGTAAGATGATAAGATAAATGCTGGGGAGGAGGTCAATGAGGAGTGTCAATGGTTGAAAATGGATTGGCTGTGCAGGGAGCAATCCACACAAAACAGGATCTACGTGTATGAGGGAAGAATAACAAACATAGGAGAGAGGATTCATGTTCTGAAATTGTTAAACTTAAGTGTTGAATCCTCAGGACTGTAAGGTACCTAGGTGGAAGATGAGGTGTTGTTCCTCCAGCTAGAGTTGATCCTAAATAAAAACCAAAAGAACTGCAGAGGTTGTAAATCAGCAACAAAAACTTAAGTAGCTGGAAAAGCTCAGCAGGTCTGGCAGCATCTGTGAAGAAAAATCAGAGTTAGCGTTTCAAGTCGGTGACCCTTCCTCAGAACTGATGGTAGCTGGGAAAATGTTGGTTTATATGCAGAAGATATGGTGGGGGAGGGAATAAGGTGTAAATGCTAGGTAGGGATAGAGCCCAGACAGAGCGAAGAGCAGTTAGATTGACAAAGGAGTGGATAACAATCAGACTAGGAGGGTGAATAGTTGTTAATGAGGACTGTTAGTGACTAACAATGGGTAGTGTGTAATGGCAGGCTATGTGATAACAAGGCCTGGTGTGTGGGATAGGGGACTAGGACATAGGAGAGTTCAGGCCCTAAAATTATTGAACTCGATATTGAGTCCAGAGTACTGCACGTCTTGTGCAGATGTTGTTCTTCAAGCTTGTACTGAGCTTTGCTAGAATACTGCAGCATGCCAGAGACACAGATGTTGACCAGGGAACCGAGTGATGTGTTAAAGTGGCAGGCAACTGGAAGCTCAGGGTCTTTTTTGCAGCCAGAACACAGATGTTCAGCGAAGCAATCACCCAGGCTATGCTTCATTGTCCCAATGCAGAGGAGACCACATTGTGAGCAGCAAATGCAGTAGACTACATTGTGTGAAGTGCAGATAAAGTGTTGCTTCACCTTGAAGGCACATTTGGGCCCTTGGATACTGAGGGAAGAGGGAGGAGGTAAATGGAGAGGTGTCACATCTTCGTCCGTTGCAGGGGAAAGTGCCGAGGGGCTGTGAGCAGGGGTGCTGGGGGCGAAGGAAGAGTGGACCAGGGTGTCCCAGAGGGAACGGTCCCTGCGGAAGGCAGACAAGGAAGGGGACGGAAATATGTGTCTGTTGGTGGCATCTCGCTAGAGGTGGCGGAAATGGCATCTGATGATCTTCTGGATGTGGATACTGGTGGGATGGTACCTGGTGATCAGGGGAACCCTATCGCTGTTGTGGGAGGGAAGAGAGGGGTGAGGGCCGAAGTACAAGAGATGGTTTGGACCTGGTTGAGGGCCCCTTTGACAACGGTGCTGGGGAGTCCTCGGTTGAGGAAGAAGGCTCCCTTTTTGAAGTTGGCTTCATCTGAACATATGCGACGGAGATGGAGGAGTTGGGAGAGTCTTTACAGGAAGCAGGGTGCAATGATGTGTAGTCCAGGTAGCTGTGGGAGTCAGTGGGTTTATAGAGGATATTAATGGCCAGTCTATCCCCAAAAATGGAAACAGAGATGTCGAGGAAGGGAAGGGAGGAGTCAGAGATAGACCAGGTGAAAGTGAGCACAGGGTGGAAATTGGAAGCAAAATTGATGAACTTTTCCAATTCCAGACAAGAGACGGAAGCAGCACCGATGATATTATTGTTATATCAGAGAAAGAGTTGTGGGTGGATGCCAGAGCAGGACTGGATCAAGGAATGCTCCACTTACCCCACAAAGAAACAGGTATAACTGGGGCCCATGCGCATATCCATGGCCACCTTTCTGACCTGATGTAAATGAGAGGAGTTAAAAGAGAATTTGTTGAGGGTGAGGACGAGCTTGGCCTAGCAGAGGAGGGCGGTGGTGAGTGGGGATGGTTCAGGAAGAAGCAGAGAGCCCTTAGAACATCCTGGTAGGGGATAGATGAGTAAATGGATTGCACATTCATGGTAAAGAGGAAGGAGCAAGAGCCTGCAAACTGGAAATTCCAAAACCAGCATAATGCATCAGAGGAATCATGGATGTATGTGGGCTGGGACTGACCTGCTAAGCTTTTCCAGCAACTTCTGTTTTTTGTTTCTGATTTACAGCATCAGCAGTTCTTTTGGTTTTTTTTGTTTGTAATTAACTCATTGCCACATCTCCTCTTGGCATGTCTACATTGAAGTTCTGCTTCTCTCGCTGGCGTGATTTCCGTTCCAAACTCTTTTCTTATTCACCAACATTAATTTCATTGTCACTCCTGGTGTTTGATCAGGTATTTGCTAAAACTCATTTCCACAGCCACATCACATTCCTCAGAGACTGTCTCCGGCTCAAACTCACCGCACGTGGGTTCCAACTCAAGTTTCATTCCTCATGATTTGAATCCAACCAGGATGACATGTATCTCCCTGATGTCCAATGTTTGAATGTCCACACAGTAGACTGATCTGATGTTCTGAAACAAAGTGTTTCTGTTTTCTCGTGCCCAGAAATCAGCCAAAGAAAGAAGCCAGCTATGTTGACAAAGCCCTTCTCAAGGTCAATGAAACGCTGGCCCAATCATGATGGTCCTTTTGATTTTTTTTAATTCACTGGACGTAGCTGCATCATTTATTGCCCATCCCTAATTGCCCTGAGGGCAGTTAACAGTCGACAGCGTTGCTGTGGATCTGGAGTCAGTTGTGGTCCAAACCAGGTAAGGATGCCAGTTTCCTTCCCTGAAGGATAATCAGTGAACCAGATGGGTTTTTCTGACAATTGACGATGGATTCACAGTCATCATTAGACTCTTAATTCCAGATTTACATTGAATGCAACTTCCACCATCTGCCATGGTGGGATTCAAACCCAGGTCCCCGGAATATTACTTGGGTCTCTGGTTAACAGTCCAGCAATGAGACCACTAAGCCATCGCCTTCCCATGGATCATATGACCATTGGATCATTTTAAAAGCACTTGTCACAGGGAAACGAGATGAAGCGGTGTGATCTTGCAAAGATTGCACCAGTAACAGTCTAATGCATTTGTGGGTTGAAGATTGAGAGATTCAGTTCCATTTCACAGTGAATACTTGGGAATAGCCAGTTGCACAAAAATCTAGATCAGCTGTTACCATGACAGCCACTGGTCCAGGACGGTCACTCACTATTTCAAGTCAGGCTCAGAGGTCCTATTTCAGCAGTTCATATATCCTCTGACAGTGTCCAGGGACATCCTTTCTGTGACAGCACTGTACCTCGTACATTGGGAAGAAATGGCATCACAGATGATAGATTATAGACAGCCTGCAGCTTCTCCACATCCTAAGGGGTTCCTCAGCAGCAACTAATTCATGTGGAGGCTGTTCAGGTGGCTGTTGGAGGTTGCTATTGGTCTTGGGTTTCTGACAATTTTCATCCGCCTTCAATTCTGAATTCCTCAACCCTTGCTCTGTGCATCTGTTGGTCACGGGTCCAATGAGCCAGTGTTGGGAATATGAGAAACTGAATATGCTCTTAGTAATGTGAGAAGTCATCGTTTGTATCACACACAAATGACAGTTTTGCAATATCCGTCATATTTGGTGCAAAGGCGACTCAGACAAGGTTGGCCACAGAATACCTGTACCTGTACCTAGGCTTTTGATTGATGGAACTTATCCCATAGTTGCAGCACAAGTCATGCTGTGCAAATGCAGCAGGAAATTGCAAAAATTGCAGGAGGATTACGGAAAACTTGTCTCGCCATTTACGACCCAATATCACCCAATACCACGCTTCCTGCACCCACAACACCTCCCCACAGCCCTACGGCACCTTCCCCTGTAACCGGCGAAGGTGTACCACCTGCCCATTTACCTCCTCCCTCCCCAGTATCCAATGGCCCAAACATACCTTCCAGGTGAAGCAACACTTCTTCTGCACATCCCAGAATTTAACCTACTGCGTTCGCTGCTCACGATGTGGTCTCCTCTACACTGGGGAAACAAAACGTAGACTTGGCAACCGCTTTGCAGAACATCTACATTCTGCTCACAAAAAAGACCCTGAACTACCTATTGCCTGCCACTTCAACGCACCATCTTGCTCCCTGGCCAACACGTCTGTCTCTGGCTTGCTACAGTGTTCCAGTGAAGCCCAACACAAGCTGGAGGAACAACACCTCATTTTCCACTTGGGGACCCTACAGCCCTCCGGACTCAACATTGAGTTCAATAATTTTAGGGTCTAAACTCTCCCATGTACCAGCCTCCCACCCCATACACCAGGCCATGTTACCACATAGCCTGCCATTATACACCCTCTGTTGTTAGTCATTAACAGTCCCTATTAACAACTATTTACCCTCCCAGCCTAATCATTAGCAACACCTTTGTCTGTCCAACTGTCTTTCTCTCTCTTTGGGCTCTAACCTATCGTTTACTCCCTACCCCGCCCACCTCCCTATTTTCTGCATATAAACTGACATCTTTCCAGCCACCATCAGTTTTGAGGAAGGGTCACTGGACCTGAAACGTTAACTCTGTTTTCTCCTTCACAGATGCTGCCAGACCTGCTAAGCTTTTCCAGCAGCTTTGTTTTTGCCATACAAGAATTGCAGCATTGCACTTGAGAATATGTTGTCAAGAACTTACAGCTCAAAATGAGAGGAAATCAGCTCCATGCTTTTCTGCAGCCAATGAGATCCTCGAATGCATTTGTGAATTGTGGGGTCCCGTAAATCTTTTAAGGTGACCTTCTGATTATTTATGCTCCATAGAATCATAGAATCCCTACAGTGTGGAAGCAGGCCATTCAGCCCATGGAGTCCACATTGACCCTCTGAAGAGCATCCCATCAAGACTCATCCCCCTATCCTATTCCTGTAACCTTGCATTTCCTATGGCTGATCCACCAAGCCTGCACATCCTTGGACACTATGAGCAATTTAGTATGGCCAATCCACCTAACATCTTTGGACTGTGGGAGGAAATCATACCACCCACAGGTAACCCACGCAGGCACGGGGCAAATGTGCAAACTCCACACAGACAGTAGTCCGAGGGTAGCAGAGATAGAGATGACTGTGATTAGTCCATAATGACCCATGAGATGGTCAAGACTGCTATCCGCCAGGATCTGTATTCCACATAGTCTGGATGCTGCATGCATTTCACATGCAGGATGCTTTGATTACAGACACCTTCAAACTGTACTGTGAAAGTACCTAATTATTACATTTGTCTCTTCAAGGACGTCCAAGTGCTCACAAGTACAGTCTACATGTTCGGACTGGGGGAAAACAAGTCTCAGTTACCCCATTCTGAGTGTCTTCACAGTCATTTTCCATTTCCATTGTGCAATGCAGACGTGGATGGAAATTTTGCCTGACAGAGTGAGTCACATGCTCCGTCTGGAAATTAAATTGCTTCCCCACTGTCCCCACCTCTACCCCACCCCCAACTATACCTTGTCAGTTCTGAGATTCCACACATTCGTACCAAACTCTTTTATTTGTATCTCCATCTCCCAGCATTACCCCCTCACCCAAGTCCCTTAACCATGTCAACCATTGAGCCGCGCTACCAAAGCCAGTGTACTTATAATTGTCAATGAACTCCTGCAGTAACACACATCCTCCTATACGCTATCATCTCCTGCCCTTAAACGCTGCACTGTCTCCCTTCACTACTATTTTTGCCTCTCCATCCCAGTATGTAGCCATCAATCTCCAGAATGGACTTCTCTAGCTTCCGTACCACTGCAGTGACCCCTGATAAACTGCTTGACTATCGTTGAAAAGGACCCCAGAAATGACTGTGGTCTACTTCCTGACAAAATTGGATGGATTGCCCTGACTGATGAGTGACTGAGCCTATGGTTAATCTCTGTTCAGCTTCCTTACTGGCTTACCACAGAGCTCTAGTCTGACACAACTGGACCTTCAAGATAGGCCTTGGCACAATTCCCAGATGGTAGTGATTTAGAACCTCTGATTCTGACCACCCCATGCATGTGAAAGCCCCTGGATTGAGAACAGACCCGCTGTTGACTGACTGTGACTAAACACCACCATCACCCTTCCCCTCCCCGACACACACAAATGATGACAGTCCCCTTTGACTGGACTGAGGGCCACTCTTATTAGACTTTGAGACATGACCATTTGCTCGAAGAATATTCAGTGTGTTATCTGCTTCATGTTGTAGTTGTCATAGCTTAGTGGTGTACAGCAACATGCCCATCTCCCTGACTGATGACTGCTGACAGCCATGAGAAGCTGCCTAGTTTTGCATCAGCACTAAACAGCAAGGCGAAACAGAAATACTGTGAGTTCTTTAAGTCCCAAAAGAGGCAGCCAAGCACAAAAGGGCAACACATGTCAGAGATGCATTCAAGCAGGCGCAAAGTGAGCGTGCATTAAGAAAGCAAGCTCACATCCCTGAGATGCACCCTGGTTCAATGCGTGAGGTGGGTTCTCATTCCTGTGCCCTGAGTGGTCTCTTAGCTTGGTCACAATTAAAGGTGCCCATGCACTCTGAAGTGCAGTATTGATGTGGAAAACTGCACTCAAAGTATGTCATGACAATGACGTGAGGTCAGTGTTTGCCTGATGCCAATATCCAAGGAAGAGGGGTACTGGTAGTCACTGCCCATGAATTAGAACACAAGATGCTGGAGATGCCTGTCCAAGATGAAGGTCCAGAAGAACAAGGTGATAAGCTAAAGCTGCTGGGTAATCGCTCGTCTACTTTCTCTCCAGTGCAAGGGAGAATGGGAAACAGTACATACATTAAGTGAGATTAGATACTAATGACATTATAATGCATGCTAATTCATGTCTCACCAATCACAAATGAGATTTTCATTTCACAGTTCAAAACCTGACTGTTTTCCTTGATGTTGAAAATCTTATTTTTCCAACGTCCCCACATTTTTCCGAACTGCTCATCATTGCCCATGTCATTTAGAAGCTGGGGAGTTCAGTCCAAAACTCCAGTGAACGCAAATTATTCATCAGCAGCCTGATTGTTATCCAACCTTGCCAATCACATCGACACCATCAACACTCACTCAACACCGAACCCTCCTCCCGCGCATTAACTTCCCCAGTCATCATCCCCAGCTTCTTTTAAATAGAAACAGAAACTGCTAGAGAAACTCCATCCACGGAGAGAGATACAGAGTTCACGTTTTAAGTCCAATGTGGCTCTTCTCCAGAATCCCTACCTCCTCGCTCAGCCTGGCCTACGTGTGACTTCAATTTCACATTAGTCATGATTAATTCCCTTATTGATTGGCCTAGGAGAATACATTACAGTTGTTCAAAAATAAATTCCACCACTTTTTCACGGACAGTTTGGGGTGGCCAATAAATGTGCGGCAACGCCCACATCCTGAGAAGGAATTACAAAAGTCATTTGAAAATTTCAAGTGACAATCGATTGCTCAGATGGGCAAACACCACAATGGTTACTTTACATTTTACATCATTTCCTAATTCACACAGACAGGAGTTACTTCAAATGTGAATCATGCTGCCTCATAGCATGTTGCAGAAGCTTTTCATTTTTCACTCATCAGGACAAGTTCAAGAATGCCAAATTTCAAACGATCACAGACATATGTACTACGGGAGAAAAGTGTGCTGACTAAACAGAAATCAAACAATGTAGCACTTGGATCTCATACCTCATCCATCCATTCCTTAAAGGATCTTTCCCATTTTCCTGGTTTCTCTAGGTGTAGATAGGCGTCAAAAAGAATAAGGTAAAAATACCTCTCCAGGTACTGCAGACTACGCAAGTGTAACCTTGAAGCATTATCTTTGTCCTTTGCCCCTTTTGACTGAAATAAACAAAATGAACAATGTTCTGAAAAGATAAAATTTCTGATTAATGCTTGTTATAGAATCAACTTTGTACTAGTACCAGAGCCTCATTAGTTGATCATGTGGATTCGAATGTTACAATGTTGACAGACTGTGCTGGGGTATGGGAGAAAGTACATAGTCTACTTAAAAGTGAGAACGTTACCAATTCCCAAGTCAGATAGCGGAGGAGAAGCAGTAATACAAACAGGTAGTAAATCAGCACCTCTCCTGGTAGCTTATCAGTGCTGGAGTTTGAGGACTACTTTATGGTCCCCTCTCACTACTGTTGAGGGTTTTCTACGCCACCAAGTGAGGCCCCATGCTATACCCTGGTAATCTGGCTTCAAGGGCTCAGGGAAGGAGGTGGATGTTGCCTCCAGCTTAGGTACCCTGGCCCTAACAGCAAAAAGAGATGACCCCACTGGAGCACAACCCTAGCAGCAGGTCATCTCACCCAGTTTGTACTCCAACCTCCTTGCTGTTGTTGTTCAGAGATGAGTTGCAGTTCCAGCTATGACCACCTCACCCAGTCAGACTGCTAGTATTGGAGAACTGCTGATTATCTGGGTCATCTGATTGGCTGGGCAGCTCTTGGAGGTAGAACATCCTTTCAGGGGCAGAAGTACAACATCAGGCAAATCACTGCATAAGGTTGGCAAAGGCTTTGTGCAGATTCCCATGCCAGCAGAGATAGGCTCACACCAGACATTTCAACCACAATCTCTGTGTAAAATTCAGTGCCAGAACTTAGTAAAGGATTTGTAAGACATCTTCAGGTTGCAAGTCTCTTTTGATTAGTTGATGTATCTTGATTTTTTTCACATAACAGGTAGATAAATAATTGCAGTCCCTTAAATAAACCTCTGCATGTAACATGGGAGGCACATATTCCATTTACTATTCATTTGATTATGATATGAAATGTAAAGTCTCTGAGTAATCTAATAGTAACACTTTTCATTTGGAGTGGCACAAAGGTGATCTGCATACCAAGGCACATTGTAAATTGAAATCTGTGTATGATTTATGTATCCATTTCTTCTCCTTACCTAGCAACTGAGAATCATTTCTTTGTATTCCTTTGTTACTTTTAAACATTTTTCAGTTTTTCTTTCAAATGCTTTTGTTAGTGGAAATTGCGACATGATGTTTTTCTAATTCTATTTACTATCAGACAGATTTAACACGAGAAACAAGCTCATATTGTTTCTCTCCCCTGTGATAAACTCCATTAAAGTAATAAGATGAATTGGTTTAATGAATGACTCCGGGTATTCCTGCTAAAACGTGTGTTTCATTAACACAAATCAGCTGTAACACGATTGATGAATAGTGGACTCTGTTTGGATAACACAAATTTCCTACTGTGCAGTGTAGCAGTTTCCCTATGATGTGATTTTCTATAGTGTGAGGCCACACAAACGCAACTATCACATTATAGGAGAAATACCTGTAGCCTGGTAGAAAGTAACTTAGGTGGACATTTATTTTTCATCTAGCACTTCCTAGATTCATAGAATCCCTAGGAAAAGTGTGGAAATAATGCATTCAGCCCATCCCAATCATCCAAAGAGCATCCCATCCAGACCCACCTCATCTCTGTAACCCTGCATTTCCCATGGCCAATCCACCTTACCTGCACATCTTTGGACTATGGGAGGAAACCAGAGCACCCAGAGGAAACCCAAGCAGACATGGAGAGAACATGCAAACTCCACACAGACAGTCACCTGAAGGTAGAATCAAACCCGGGTCCCTTGAGGTAGGAGTGCTAACTACTGAGCCACCATGCCACCTAAAAAAAAATGTAAAAACTCAAGGTGAATGACCTTTTGGTATGGATTGGTGGATGTCAGAGAAGAAACAATAGGTTCAGAGACTCAGACCACAATTCATCAAGCCTTTGACAGTCAAGTTGTGTTGGGATGCTGGAGGGTAGTTACACCTTTGCCCAATGAAGGGAGCTTAGAATAACATGGATGGTTGAGGTGAAAAAATAGAATTTATCATTTAAGATCTAGGGATCAAGGACCATCAATGTGGACTTCTGAAAGACATTTTGTAAAACCCTGTATTTTTTGATGTAATAACAGACTGGATAGCATAAAGGGGATGTAAGAGCATATCTGCAATAGGAAGAGGTAAAACATAGATTTCCAGAAGGCTTTTAAATAGGTCTATTCATGCAATTTCATGTAGTTCATGCAATTTCTCGACCCAACAGACTTGCCTAAGGGCCGTGCCAACACTAACAGTAGTCCAAACATCTGTCCTGATGAAGAGTTGTGACCTGAAACATTGACTCTCCTGCTTCTCTGTTGCTGCCTGGCCTGCTGCTCCACATGGTACTGACTCTGATCTCTGCATTGGCAGTTCTTACTATCTCCGCCCAGACTTGCACCCCTCTTTGCTTTCATCACCGCTATGGATTAATTTAAATAAGGCCCATAGCTCAAAAGTGAGGAACTCCAGGCCTCACCAATCAGATGCCGGGAATGAATGCTGCATCTGTTAAATTAAAATTAATTCATCTTTTCTCATAGCGAATGCTCCCCTGTGTAACAGCAACTATAATATGACTGAATTTTACATTTAGTTTGAGGGAGAAAAGAGTGGATCAAAGATTATTATACTAAACTTAAAGTAAGACCATAGGAAATAGGAACAGTGGTTGGCCATTCAACCCCTCGAACTGCTCCACCATTGTACAGGATCATGGTTGATCTGACATTCCTCACATCTGCCTTCCTGCCCTTTTCCCTGTGTCCCTTCACTCCTGTACTGATCAAAAATCTATCTGTCTCAAACTTAAATGTACACAAGGACTCTGCCCAGACAGGTCTCTATGGTATGGACTTCCAAAGACTCTCTATCCTTTGAGAGAAGAAATGCATCCTCCTCTCTATCTAAACTAGCACTCCTTTATTCTGAGACTGTGCCCTCTGGCCCTAGGCTCTCCCATCAGGGGGAACATCCTCTCAACATTTACTCTGTCAAGCCCCTATGTGTTTCAATGAGATAACTGTCATTCCTCAAAATTCTAGTGAAATACATCCCAATCTGTTTAGCCTTTGCTCATAAAACAATCTTCATACCAAGGATCATCCCAGTGAACCTTTCCTGAACTGCGTCCAATGAAATATCTTTTCTTAAATAAAGGAACCAAAACCGCTCACAGTACTCCAGATGTGGTCTCACCAGCACCTTGTACAGTTGCAGTAAGGTTTCCCTATTCTTATACTCCGATCCCCTTGAAATAAAAGCCAACATTGCATTAGGCTTCCTGATTACCTGCTGCACCTGATAGCTAGCTTTCTGTGTTACATGCACAAGTATCCCCAAGTCCCTTTGTGTTACAGTTTTCTGCAGGTTTCTCTCCGTTTAAGTAATGCTTTTACCTTCCTTCCAAAATGAATGATAAGGAAATGAAAGCAGAGCTAGTTAAAGTAGTCTAACCCAATTGGGTTAAGTGATAGGTTGACAGAAATGCAGTGGCTGACATTTATTCCACCATGCACAGAAAGAAAAAGATCCAAAGGAAGGATTCACCATTCATAAAAACCGAAAGAACTGTGGATGCCGTAAATCAGGAACCAAAACAGAAATTGCTGGAAAAGCTCAGCAAGTCTGGCAGCATCTGTGAAGAAAAAATCAGAGTCAACGTTTTGGATCCAGTGGCAGTTCTGAAAGAGATCACCAGGCCTGCAATGTTAACTCTGATTTTTTCTTCACAGATGCTGTCAGACCTGCTGAGCTTTTCCAGCAACTTCCGTTTTTATTCACGTTTATGCTTCACTAAAAGAATTTAAAGATGCAATGAAAATTGTCTAAAAAAATTATGATAACATAATGATGGGTAGCAGGTTGGAAGTTTGGGCTGAATATAAAAAAACTGCTAAAAGTAACTAAAAAAACAAAAAGGAGGAAGAATTAGAGAATGAGAAGCAGCTAGCTGGTGATATAAAAAGAGATATAATGAGGTTATACAGATGTATTAAAAAGAATAGAATCAACAAAACACTGATTCAACAGAAAGTTATTCTGGGAATTTAATAATGGAAAATAATAAGAGTGAATGAAATGAACAGTTATTTTTGCATCAGTCTTCACTACAGAGGATATAAGTACCATGCTGAAGTAGCTGTAAATTAAAAAATGTAAGGGAGGGATGAACTCAAGAAAATTACAATCCCCAGGGAAGTAGCACAGATCAAATTGTTAGAGTGGAGGACTCACAAATCCCTGGTGCCTGTTGGACTTCACCTTAAGGTCTTAAAGAAGTGGCAAGTGAGATAGTTCATGCATTGGTTTTAATTTTACAAAATATCCTGGATTGAAGAACGGTTCCATTGGATAGGAAAATAGCAAATGGAGCTCTTTTATTCAAAAAGGAAGAACAGAAAGTATGAAACTACAGGCCAGTTACTTTAATATTTGTCTCAGGCAATGTGTTAGAAACTTGTTTTGAAGATGTTATAACAAGGCACATAGAAAAGTTCAAAGCAATCAGAAGCAGTCAGCATGGTTTTATATAAGAGAAAACATGTTAAACCAATTTTTGGAGTTCTTTGACAAATTAACATGTGCTGAGGAAGAAGAGTAACTGGTGGGTACAAAGTATTGCCAGAAGGCATTTGATAAGGTGCAGAAAAGTTTATTGCTGAAAACAAAAGCTCATTGTTGTGAGTAGCTAGTAATTATAAACAAATAAAGGAGATTAGCTAACCAACAGAGATTAGTACAAGTCATTTTCTAATTGGTAAATTTACAATTAAAGTAAATCACTT